>CM021107.1:155309182-155488538 GCA_007115665.2 Sequoiadendron giganteum | reverse complement strand
TGGCTAAGATGTGCACATCCTTAATCAGGATTAATGTCACATCCTCCATATTTGGCCACTTGCCTCTAATCTTCATTAATTTTCTTAATCACTTGTTTGCACAACCTTAATCTAATCACTTACCTTTTTAGGTATGTCCTCTAAGTCAACCATTCATAGGTACTTGCCTTATCAAGCATTGACCTCTTCCCCATAACCCCTCATAGGTCACATCAGTCACATGGGAAAAGGACCTCCTTTAAGAGGACCTTGTCTTATCCACTGGGTACTTCCAATCATGTGAATTTAAAATTCACATTTATTTCTCCAACTTCTCCCATTACCATGGTGACAAGAGAAGACTTTCTAAAATTCCTCACTTGTCACCATCAGCCCCATATATGAACAAAGACTTTTTTTTTGAGAAAATTCTCTCCTAATCCCAAGGTACTAGCAAGTATTTCCACCTCACATGTCCTTTTCACACCTGACACTCCACATGGAAATATGTGAGGACTTGTGAGTCCTCAACTCACCACAACCCTCCATTTTGTCCATGATGGCTAAATCCTATCCGTCCATTCTTCTTTAAATTAGAAGATTTGGTCTCAAATTAAGGAGGTTAGACAAGAATTAGATCATTTTTCATTCACTCAAGCAACTCAAGCATTCAAGCACTTAGCACTTTGCATTTGTATCCTCCATTATTGCAGCCATATTAGCTTTCATTGCATCCAACTACCATCCTTATCACAACACCCATTTCCATTATTGCAATCCTTATCATTTCCTCTTTGTTTTGCATCCATTATTGCATTCATTTGCCACCAAGGGAGCATACAATCAAGCATCATCAAAGGGCCAACCAACTCATCAATCCAAGCACGGTATAAGATTTCCTTTTTTTTATTGTTTTGTTTGGATTCAACTTAGGTTAATCTTGAGTGTTTGTTTTTGTTTTCTCTTTTGTATTCCATTTTTTTTGCATCTTAGGATAGGGAAAATGACTTGCACACATTATTGGCATGCCTAGTGGGACCCACAAATGAGTCTGTTCTATTTTACGTTCGTTGTTTTTTGATATTTTGTAGGTTCAGGTTACACAGAGGCGACCTCGCCATAACAGAGCCGACTTCGCCCACTATTCTATTTTACGTTTACTATTTTTTGATATTTTGCAGGTTCACATACACAGAGGTGACCTTTCCCAAAACATAAAGGCGACCCCGCCCTAAAAGAGGCAACCTCGCCCACAGAGATGACTTTTCCCAGAATACAGAGGCGACCTCACCCCAGACACAGGTAACTGAGGTAAAAAATAGACTTAAAATTTCATTTCCAAAGTTTAGTTATTGTTGTTTTCCTTAGTAATGACCCTCTAACTTGTTTTGTTTATGAGTGTATTGGTGTTTTGCTAATGTTTGTGCAGTTGTTTCATGATTATTGAAGAACAAAAGAAATTTTTTTTAACATATTTGCTGCAGGGGGAGAAAAACCACCTTCTTTAGTTAGGTTATTGCTTATTGTTTTCAGTTTAATTAGGCACATAGATATAACTAGGGGGAGTCAAATAACTTGTTTGTTGTGTTTGAAAGGTGGAATATTAACGTATGCAATCCCCTTGTGCCATTTGGAGATCTTGGGTGAAGAGAAATCATAGTTCACTTAGTCCTTTGTGTACCTTCTTTTTTTTAGCGGGACCTACTTGGGGATTTCATCACCCTAAGGGACGATCTCAACCACGTGCTATTGATGGGGTATATAAAGGGGGGATAGCGAAATTTGTACCTCAATCCAGTCATGTCATGTTTGACAGAGCATCAAAGCTATGGTGATACCTAGACAAGACGTGAAGAGTTGGTCTAAGCTTTCAGTATCTCGTTGGAAGTTCCCGACTCATGCTTATGATGAGCTGGTGTTCATGATTGTGCCCCACGTACCATGCGTATATCGGGGACTCCCTTAGTTGCCTTTTTCAACCTAGTTAGAGGATTGTGTTGACCTTACCTTCACATGAATCTTAGGATTGTGCTACTTGAATTGTCTTCTTTGTGCAAAACCAATGCATCTTGTCCTTTTGCTTGTTGTTTGCTCTGTTTTTGTCCTTTGCCATAGCTATTTTTGCCTAAGTCAAGTCCAAATCAACTAATAGAGGTGACCCTACCCTAAAAGGGGTGAACCTACCCTCAAAGGGGTGACCCTTCCCTAAAATGGGTGACCTCACCCTTTTGTCTCAGTTGTTTTCCACCTTGTCCAGGTTAAATTTGATCAATTTTCATAGAACAGGTGACTCGACCCCTAAATAGGCGACCCTTCCCTAAAAGGGGTGGCCTTGCCCTAAAAGGGGCGACCCTACCCTAATAGGGGTGACCCTGTCCTAAAAGGGGTGACCCTATCCTCAAAGGGGTGACTTTTCCCTTCGAACAATCAATCCCATATTCAGTTTGTCAGTCATTTTCCCGTTTTGAGCATCGTTTCCTCATTCTGAACATCCGTTTTCCCCATCTAAATATTCCTTCACCTATTCCGTATATCCATTCACCCATTCTGTACATTTGTTTTCTCATTTTGAGCATTGTTCTCCCATTCTGAGTATCCATTCATCTGTTTTGAGTATTCGTTCACCCATTCCGTGCATCCCTTTCCCTATTCCGAGCATTTTTTTCCCATTCCAAGCATCGTTCTTCCATTCCAAGCATCCGTTCCTCATTTCGTGCATCCGTTCTCCCGTTATGTGCATATGTTTGTTTGATCCATCTACCCGTTCACTTCGTTTATCGACATCGCTTGACTATTTTTTGACTTAATCGAGTTCAAAAGTTGTTTAGGTGACCCTGCCCTAGTTTGGGCGAGCTTGCCCCAACTTGGGCGGCCTTGCCCTAACTTGGGTGACCCTAACCTAGGTTGTGCGACCCGACCCTCATTTGGGCAACCTGACTCCAAAGTTGAGTGACCTTGCACCCATTACACGAGCCTGATCTTTGTCTGAAAAACTAACTTATTGAGATCTTGAAAAGCTTTTTATTTCTTTAGCCATCTACGCATTCTGTTCACTCATAATCCTCACGTGAGTTCATTTGCATCCTGACTCACCTACATCCAAATCATTATCCAAATCATATAGGTGCATCCTTAATCATCCTTAAATTACACATCCATTATCATTTTCTTAATCCAAATCCTCTGAACTTTGTTTGAAGTTATATCCGAATTGACCTAGGTGTCTGAAATCGATAGTCATCCCTAAACATCTGCTTAGGATCGCCATCTATCTTAAGTCAGTCGTCATCCTCGACCCAATCAATCCCCTTCCATCTCAAGGTGGATTTGGTAATATGATTATCAGTTCATCCTTTAATCTGATCAATCAACTCCTTAAGTCACCTAGGTTGATTTCTGAACTCAGTTTAGAATCCCTTCCAATCATCCGATTTTATCCAATCTTATCAATCGCTTTATCGATCAATCTTATCCAATCTAATCCAATCACATCCTTATCCAATTATCCAATCAATTGATCCCTCATCTAATCCAATCAATCCTCCAATCATCACTTAGGTCATCTTTTCATTACATCTTAGAGTTTAACCACATCTTAGTTCATCTGGTAATCTTGCATGTTCATGCCCATTCAAACTCGATCATAAGTAAAGAAGAAAATGGTAGAAAAACAAGCCCAAGGTTCCCAGCTTAATATCCCGCAAGATCCTAATAATGTTCCAAATATCCCACAAGATCCCCACAATGGTGCTTCATCACAATCCAATACTAACGTTCAAAACACCACACCACCTGGTGACGAAAACATGGTCAATCAACCTGAGGTCACAGTTGATGAATACCTTAGTGATCCTATTAATGTTTAGATGACGGATCACCTCCTCAATGAGTGTGGGGATAAGATTCTCGCCACTCTGATCATGAGAAGAATCAAACCACCATCTAATTTTGATGTGTCACAATATGCTAGTACCCACACCCTTCTAGCACCTACAAATCCGCAAACTTCACAAAATGTTCCAAGGAATTCATATGTCCCCGAAGGTGCACCCATAGAGAATTGGTATCACCCTGAGTTTGAAAATTTTGTGCTACATCGAGTCGCCAATTATCCTCGCCTCTCAGCCACAAATTCTACTGCACAACCCAATCCTAACGATCCCTATGCCTACAACATGCCACCATACATTCCAGTCGCTCCACCACTTCCACCTCAGTATCTTAGTCAACCACCTATCAATACTGGGGGCACACCTGTTCTTGCATTGATTCCACCTCTAGGATCTACACCTATTGGAAATTTACCACCACCTACATTCCAACAACCTCCTACCAATCCTCAAAAATTCAATACATTGCAAGCACCACCTCAACACGAGGCTATCCCCTCACAAATTCCCCCACAATGTATTATTGTTGTTGTTGTTGCCTCATCCCAACCACCTCATCAACAACCTCTACAACACAATGCCACAATCCCACAACCAAACATTTTGACTCCTCAGCAACACTCTACCATTCCCATGCAACCACCACACCAGGTGACATAAACTACATCATAGCCACCGCAACCACCACATGGTGCTTATGTAGCAGTCTCACAACAACATATCCCATCTCGTCCATCTTGCCAGCAACCGCCGCAACAACATCCACCCCAACATACCCACATTCCCATGCAAACTCAACGTAATCCTCTTACAATATCTCTATCACCTATCCAAAATGTATATCGCCTATACAGTTGCATCCAATCCTAATTCAAATCTCCATTTGACCTCCTAAAATCCATCATGAACTCAACTGCCTCTTTACACCAACCCTCCACAATCACACACTAATCCTTATCAATAGTCAACAAATCCACAACCACCTCCATATGTCACACAACAACCCACTGTTGCATATCACTACCAATCCAACCCATCCTATTGTCAACAATAGTCATCTTATCAACAAGGTGCTTCATCCACCTCCTACTATCAACAACAACTACCATATCAACAAGGGACTTCCATCTGTTCATACTATCAAAATCTTACACAATATCAACATGGTGCTCCATCCACAGGATATTATCAACAAAAACCACCCTACCAACAAGAAGCTTCCACCTCTTACCAAAATTCATCATCCTCATATCCATCGTACATTAATCTGCAATTTTCTTACATCAATCAAAGTTAGTAAATGCCTCCATATACACCTCAACTCCCGCAACACCTATCAATAAAGACTTGGAAGAAGTGAAAGCTACGCTAAAGGATTTACAAGTAGGGACATGCAAATAATCGTTTAAATTTGAAGACATTTGTTTTTATCCATTTAATCCCTCCATTTCCTTAGTACCTTTCCCTAAATATTTCAAAATGCAAAAATTTGATAAATACAAGGGAACCAAAGACCCCAAGGCTCACCTTCAAGAGTTTTATGCCCATTGCCAAGAAGTCATGCATAATGACAATTACCTCATACGGTTGTTTCCTAGGAGTCTATAGGGGATAATTCTTGACTGGTTTATGGGTCTCGAGAAGGGATATATTAAATCCTTTGCACAACTTTCAGAAGAGTTTGCCTCTCAATTGTCCTTCAATCTGGGAAAGGATATCGATCCCTTAGACCTCCTAAAAGAGAAACAACGGGACAAAGAAACGTTTGCAAGCTATCTTCAAAGATGGCAAGCTTTAGCCAGTCAGATGAAATCCTCACCGAAGGAGAAATACATGGTCACGCTATTTGTCGAAAACTCCCTTCCGGATATGGCCCACAATTTTAGACTCCACTATGTCACAATATTTGCAAAAATAGTAGATAAATGGCCTATCCTAGAGAGAGCCCTTATTGCAAAAGGGAAAGTCAAAATCTTTAATTATGATAAAGAGAAGCCATCTATTGACAAGCCTCGTTATTGGAACAAAAATAAAAATTATGTCAATGATGGTGTCACTGACACCAAACACATCCAAGTGGCTAATGCCTCACAAAAGCTGCAATACACTCCTCCATAACAGTCAAGGCCAAACGCCATATCTATGCCACAAGGAGCACCTCGTCCTCCTCAACAATCCAATCAAAAGAATCAAGGTGGAAACAAGCGTTTGTTTACTTAATTGGGAGAACCCTTAAGTGTCATGTTTAATAGGCTTCTTCAAGCTAACTACTTGATCACATATCCTGTAACTAAGCCCCTTGACGAGTCCAAGCCTTAACCAACCTGGTTTAAAGAAAATGAGTATTGTGAGTTCCACAAGATTAAAGGACATACATTGAATAAATGTCAAGGTTTAAAAATGTACATCTAGGATCTTATAGATTAGGGTGACATACATGTGGATGCCAACACAACACCCTCATCCAATGCTCAACTAGAAATATATCATAACACATTCCCTAACCATAACCAATGATCTAGTACATCTAATGCCAATCCTGGGACAAGCAACAACAATGGTCAAAACAATAGCACCAACAAAATTGGCTACAAAAATGTGTCTTATAACTATGATGGACTAGTTATGTGAATCAACCAAGTGGATCCTAGTGTGTCCATGATTTGCATCAAAGGAAAAGATCCTCAGTGTGCTATTACAATTTGTCAAACCCGCATTACAGTCCCTGGACCTTCCACGTCAACCCAATAATCTCCTGTGAGCTCACAATACAATATTCTTGACCATCTTCAAAAGACACCAGCCCAAATATCTATTTTGGATTTGCTTAAGTCTTCTCTAGCTCACCAAGAAATCCTCACCAAAGCCTTATAGGATACCCAAGTACCAAATGATATAGATCCCACCCAGTTCCAAGCATTAGTGGGACACTTGTCTTCATCTTATCAACTGGGTTTTAGCCAAAATGACATGCCTGCCGTCAATCCCAACCATAATCACCCTTCACATTGAAGTCCTTGTAGACCGACACAAGGTAAAAAGGGTCTTGATAGATAATGGCTCTGCCCTCAATCTATGTACATTAAAATTCATAAAACAGGTTGGATATACCTCAACTGACTTAAACAATCAAGTCATTACTATAAAGGCTTATGATAATGCTGAGAGAGATTCTGAAGGCACCATTTGCCTTCCCATCCAGGTTGGCCCCATTGTGTAGTATACCATGTGCCATGTTCTTGATCTTGATCTTTCATACAATCTCCTTCTCGATCGTCCATGGATTTATTCCATGCAAGTTGTTCCATCCACCTACCACCAATGTCTGAAGTTTGCTTTTCAAGGAATGAAAGTGACTATACCAGCTGATCCTCAACCATTTGAGTATTGTCGTGCATTAGAAGCTTCCTTCCCCCATTCTCACTATTGTCTTGGAGTTGAAATTGGGGTACCTCAGATGTCGTCATCCAATCCATCTCAACATCCATCTACCAACACCACATCCACCACTTCCGATTCCACCATCACCAAGGTCAAGATCACCAACAAAGGCTATGTGGAATACGAAATGAAAACTACACTTAATGTGGCCACAATGCCACCCTCTCCTTGCTCATTTGGTCAACCTTCTCAGCCGTCATCAAATGCAGAAGAAAAGACACTCACACTCACTTCCAAAAATATGTGCTCAAGAACATTTAGGGATTTGGGTACTCTTCAAGATCAACTGGAAGATGGCATCAACCAATGGGTTTACAGAGAAGAACTTGAACCATCATGTCTCCTCATGGAATGATTTCAAGAATTTTATCTGTGTGTGTCCAAGTTCATTGAGAAGTGTAATTACCAAGGCAAAGATCTTGTTATAGAAGAATAGGGAAAGCGAGGGAAAGCGACAACCCGTCGAAGCATCTATGCGACCCAGAAGGATAGGCCTAGGCTATGAAATGAAACATAAGGGACCTGTGGTATCTGCTAGTAATTTTAACAATGTCAATGTGGATAACGGTCTCCTCGAAGACATACCTGAAGAAGAGTCTATTATACTTGTCTACAATGACATAGATCTCTCTTCCATGTTTGATTGCCTATCCATCTACACTATTGACCTTCCTCTTCATCACCTTGAACTTATTGATTGAGACCTATGTAGTCATGCTTCTATCAAAACCTTTCCTTCATTAGATGCTTACATAAATATTATGGGGTTGGGGGAGGATGAATGCCCTAATCACAAAATTAAAAAGAAGCAAAATCAAAATGGGTCATCAAGTGAAAACCTCCTTGAGGCACTTTTTGACTGGGAAAAAGTAAAAACAAAGGGTGTATCTGATAGTGAAAATCTTAGTGAGGCACTGGAATATGGGGACATTCATCTTCCCCTCGTAGGAACTCAATTTTCTGAAAGATCTTCTATTCTCATTGAGGAGAAACAAAAAGTCAATTTGGGGACAGAAGAAGACCCCAAAATCACTTATGTAGTCAAAGCCTTATCCGAAGAAGAACACTCCACCATTGTCCAACTGCTCAAAGTTGGCATCATCAATTTTGCATGGGCCTACTCAGATATGCCAGGCCTAGACCCTGCTCTAGTTGTACATCATTTGGATGTTCGTCTGGATGCCAAACCTGTCAAGCAAAAGTTATGCAAATTGCATCCTCAAGTAGCCTTACTTGTCAAAAAAGAGCTAGAGAAATTGCTAGAAGCTAGATTATTTGACCCATTGATTATTAAAATTGGATATCCAACATTGTACCTATTGCCAAACTGAATGGGAGTATCAGGATTTACACGAATTTCTGAGATCTCAACAAGGCCTGCCCTAAGGATGACTTCCCTTTGCCAAACATTGATATGTTGGTTGATCTCACTGCATTACATGAAATACTATCCTGATGGATGGTTTTTGAAGATATAATCAAATTAAGATTACCCCTAAAGATCAACACAAGACTGCCTTTACCACACCTTGGGGCACATTTTTCTATAATGTCATGCCTTTTGGTCTCAAGAATGCAGGGGCAACATATCAACGTGCTATGACAGTTATCTTCCATGACCTCATTCACATTATAATGGAAGATTATGTTGATGATCTGTTGGGGAAGTCCAAAACAAGAGCAGAACATCCTGCAGTCCTGAAAAAGATCTTTAAACAGTTAGAGCATTATAAATTGCGCCTAAATCCTAAAAAGTGTGTCTTTGGAGTCACGTCAAGAAAAGTACTAGGTTTCATTATCTCCAGGAGGGGCATAGAAGTGGATTCAGATAAAGTCAACGCAATAATGGAAATGCCCCTGCCACACCATTTGAAACAATTAATAAGTCTTCAAGGAAAGTTGCAGTCCATTAGGTAATTTATAGCTCAGTTAGTTGATAAGTGCCAATCATTCTCCCACATGTTATGAAAAGAAATCAACTTCAAGTGGGACTCCAGGTGTCAGCTCGATTTCAACTAGATCAAAGAATATTTGGCTCATCCTCTTGTCCTTATGCCACCAATCCTAGGCAAACCTCTCTTGTTGTATATTTTAGCTACCTCAGTGGCATTGGGGGCATTGTTGGCTCAACATGACGAGTCATCAAGAGAATGCGCAATCTACTACATCAGTCGAATATTGGTGGGATACGAGCTTAATTACTCTCCAATGGAAAAAGAATGCTTAGCTACCATGTTCTAGTAAAAAAAGCTATTACATTACATGCTCAACCACCTAGTAAAGTTGATATCTAAAGTCGATCCACTCAAGTACCTATTATCTAGAACTAATCTAATCGACTGCATGGCTAAGTGGATCATGCTGCTGAGTGAATTTGACATAGAGTATGCAGATAGAAATGACATTCAAGGGTAAGTGATCACATACTAGTTGGCAGAGGCTCCTTTGGTAGATGCATATCCATTGATTATGAAATTTCCTGATGAAGAAGTTCATACAATCACAAAAACACCTACCTGGATGCTCTACTTTGACAGTTCCTACACACACAATGGATCAGGGGTAGGTATCTTGTTTGTCACACCCCAAGGTGACTATAACCAAAAACAGTTTAGATTGGAATTTCCATGCACAAACAACATATTAGAATATGAAGCTCTCATTACAGGTCTTAGAATCGCCGCCAAATGGAATATTACCCACTTGTGAGTCTTCGACGATTCTCAATTGTTCATTAAACAAGTAAATGATGAGTTTCAAACTAAGGATGATAAGTAGTTACCCTACAAGCACATGGTGGATGATTTTAAGAATTGTTTCACCTACATCTAATTTGAACAAATCCCAAGACTCCAAAATAAGCCAACAGATGCAATGGCTACTATTGGTTCCTTAATTGATATGTCAAAAGATCACACAGATTTTCAATTCCTAGTTGAAAAAATCTTAATCCCAGTGTATGATATCCTTGAAGGTGATATGGTGTGCAACATAGTAGGTACTGAATCACCCTTGTATCAAGACATGTGCACTTACCTCCATGACAACATCTTACCTCCTAATCTCATGCGTAATCAATGCAAATCGTTTATCTAATGTACCTCTCATTATACCATAGTGGGAGATACTCTTTATCATCATGGATATGATGGAACCCTTCTTAGGTGTCTGAACGAGACCGAATCCCACATCGCATTGGTAGAAGTGCATAGTGGTATTTGTGGGGCCCATTCTAATGGCATGGCCTTGGCCAAAAGGATTCTCAGAGCAAGTTATTATTGGCCCACTATGGAACATGATTCCTATGAATTTGTTAGGAGGTACTTTCCTTGTTAGCAACACAGAGATTTGATTCACGCTCCAGCACAATATCTATAGCCCATTGTAGCACCATGACCATTTTCATAATGGGGTTTTGATTTAATCGACAAGATTTATCCTCCATCCTCCGAGGACCACAACTTCATCATCATTGCTACTGAATACTTCACTAAGTGGGTGGAAGAAATGCCGCTCACTCAAATTACTAGTGTTCAGATTTCTAAATTCAGCATCTTCCATATCATTTGCAGGTATGGAATCCCCTCCACCATCATTTCTAATAATGGGAAGTTATTTAAAAATAACGCCATGAAGATTCTTTGTGAGACATATCACATCCAACACCGTTGGTCCACACCATCTTACCCCCAGGGTAATGGTCAAGCAGAGGCAACCAATAAGACCTTAATCTAAATCTTGAAAAAGGTTGTTAATAATACTGGCTGAGATTGGCATCTCCACATCCATCCCACCCTTTGGGCTTACCACACCTCCATCCACACCCCCACTAGTGCCACACCATATTCACTTGTTTATGGAACCGAATCTATCTTTCTGATTGAAGTCTAAATCCCATCACTCTGCATATCTCTAAAGAATCTAATAAGTGATGAAGACACTCGGGTCACACGCCTTACTCAATTGGAACTCCTGGATAAAAAATGTGTAAAAGAATATAATCATTTGCAATCCTACAAACATAATCTTAGGAGAAGATACAACAAAAAGGTCTAGCCTCGTCAATTTATTATTGGTGACTTAGTCCTTAAAGAGAATTAGCGCAACTTGCAAGAACGTGACAAGAAAGGAAAGTTTGAAGCAAATTGGCTAGATTCGTATGCCATCACAACTAAGTATGGTTTCGGTGCATACAAGCTCGCTAATCCTAAAGGAGAACCCTTGGAAGAGCCCATCAATATTTTGCATTTGAAATGGTTCTATGTTTAAGTCAATTGGGTTATCCTAACCTACAAAAATACAAAAAAAAGTAAAATATTATCAAAAATACAAAAAATAAAATAAAAAAAAATTCAATTTTTTTTTCTTCCAAAATAGTAAAAAGAAATAATTCATCCTATGGTGAAAACCAACCTTGGTGGCACCTTGGATAAGTACATTTGGTGAAAAGCTAGCCACAGACCCCTTTCGTATGAGGTCTTAATCATTATCTACCTTGTGTCCTGGTTCCTTTACGCTTCCACCCATCCTGATCTCATATCCCCATCATGCTATCGATCCTATCCTTCCATCCACATTCATCATCGAATTGCTTGGTATATTTTGGTTGAGCATTGGATGACCTTCATCTACTGTCTATCATCCTAAGCTTTTATCCTGATCTAAGCTTGTGTCGTTTGTCTTGTCGTTTTGTCTGTCTTTCGCTTCCATCTAAGTTCTTTCATCGTGTCAGTCTTCATTTAGATCC
Source organism: Sequoiadendron giganteum (assembly GCA_007115665.2). Classification (NCBI taxonomy): domain Eukaryota; kingdom Viridiplantae; phylum Streptophyta; class Pinopsida; order Cupressales; family Cupressaceae; genus Sequoiadendron; species Sequoiadendron giganteum. The sequence continues at coordinate 155,476,481 of CM021107.1, read as the reverse complement.
CATCTTGTCTAGTCGAACTACGTTGCCCCTGCAATTTTACATAGGCAAGGCCCATCATTTGATCCACCCCTGGGGTATTTTGTACTTCATCTTCTATCCCCATTGTCCCCTTTTTGCTCTTATCCATCGTTGGTCTTTCATCCTTTTCAAACTACGTTGCCCCTACACTTGCACGTAGGCAAGGTCGATCATTTGATCCACCCTCGTGGCTTTGTCTTTTCTTTGTTTTTTCCTTGGTTAGTTCAATCATTGTCCTCCATCATTTGTCTTCATCGTCTTCTTTATGCTTTTATTCATGGTCTTTTCTCAAACTATGAGGGCTGTGTGGTTTCACGAAGGCAAGGCTGATCTTTGATCAACCCTTGAGCCCCTAGGTCTTTAGGGTGTGTTAGTTTTGTGTCATGTGTCTCATGTATTATGTCGTGTTGTCAAATATGTGCTTATCTAACTGGTTCTTCACAAATGGGATCCATTCGTATGATGAGATTTAATCGATTTTCAAGTCTCCTACGTCATAATCGATCTTTTAGTTTAGTATCCATCTTTGGTTTCAATAGGATGTATCCTTCCTAACAGACCTCATCAACCCCATCCATCCTCTCAATTCTATGGAAAATGATGTTTCAAAATTGATTATAATCTTTTGATGCTTTTGGCTTCTATTTATCATTTGAGCTCCCTATCATCACTTGTCACGACCACCATGATCTATCATATTATGGTGTGTTTTGATTGGTTAATATAGGGGCATATCTTGATCGTTATTTTTTGTTGTCTTCCTAGTTGTCCCACGTAGTACCCACCAAGATCCCCGTGGTCTTGTGTTACACTGGGACATCCTTTTGTGCTTGTGGTTATCCCAATACCTGGCCCAACCAAAGTTATCACAACTTTGGGGTGTTGAGATAGCCTTTTTTTTGCTATGTTTGAGTATGCATTAGACACCAATCCACCTTGGTTTTATGTACCATGGTACCTAGTGTCTTATGCCATAGCAAAAGTCAGTGCTCCAAAAATGGAAAATTGCATTAGGATTTCATTTCACTTTCTCTTCCAATGCATTCCACTTTCTCTTCCATTGCATTGCATGTATCCTCGATCCCTTCTTTCTCTAACCTATGACTTATGATTTTGGTTGTGCAAACATTGATTCCTTCCATTTTCCCCCTCTCCTCAGGATACATATGGTTATTGACAAGTGTAGTTTCACACCCATCATCTCCTTCGCTTCCATAATTATGCAAGCCCTTATTTACACTCATGTTCACATTAATTAGGAAATTTAATTGCATTTCATCCCACAATTTAGGCTTGTTAAGTTGCATTCCATCCCATGTGCATTATCATGTCCTAATAATTTTTAAGTTGTTTAGGTTAAATTTAATTGATTATTCTACACATCTTAGATTCATTATTAATCCATTACGTTAACATATTCATTTTAGGTCATAACATTCACGTCTCCCCTACATCATCACCTGCATCACAAATTGTTAGGTCCATATCCATGACATATAAAATCATAACTCATCCATCACATCCTACATCATAAACATTAAACATCATACATATCATTCATATTATCCATATAGGCATAAACATAAATCATCATAGGCGTATCCATACATCACATCATAATAATCATCCATAATAAAATCATAAACATACACATATGCATAAATAAAATCATCCATCACATAATCATCACATCATGTCAATAAGGGCTCTCACATATCATATCAAAAATCAAAATACAATGTCTATCACATAGTCCATAATCATGTCCATCATATGCATCAAAATACATATCCATCACATATGCCATCAAATAAAGTACAAGTACAAGGCTCTAAATCAATTCTGATCTCTGTTGCTCTATACTGTTCACCCATCTTGCACCTGTCAAGCATCGAGATCCTATCCCTCCTATCCTCTAAACCATGAGCTGCCCATGTTCAACCTTTGTGGTGACTTTGGCACTACTCCTCTGCGTGGAGGGGTCTCTCTTCAGCTACTGTACCCACGAGTATGTGTCCCTGCTAACTGAGATGGGGCTGGCATCTATGGTCTCACTCAAATGTAGGTAGGTATCCGCTATCTTGGATCTAGAACTGCTATGAAATAGGAACACATATAGTAGCTGACCTCTTATATATACTCATCCCACTCTATAGCCTACTGTCTAACTAAATCTTGCTCGCTCATCTCAATACTGTCTCAAATCCATCCTCTCTTGTAGTAGCCCCTCTACCTGTCTCCTCAAATCCTCCATATCCCTCTCTACCTCTGCCAGAGTCTCTATTGATATCTACTTTGTCACCCCTCCATACTCTCACTAACCCCCAGCTTGCAATATTGTCACCACTACCACTAATCGGTGTCGTTCCCATCTCATTGTATCCCCCACCTCATGCTCCCTAGACACCTCTCCCTCTAGATGATTCACCTCTGCTCGTAACTCGCTCACCTCCACTCACAACTCATCCACCATGACTCATAGACTATCTCTCTCCGCATCTCTACTTCATGTTGTGGAACCATCTTGACTACCTCCTGGAAATCCCTCTCACCCTCTACCCACACTCTAACTACTTCTCATAGCATGCTCACCTCAGACTCTAGTCTGTACCTCATAGCCTTTGTCTCTCTCAATCTTTGCTCGGTGATCTATAACCTCACCTTGACTCCTCTCAGTAGCACAGTCGAAACCTCTGCTATCAACGGTATCATGGCCAATGGGAAAATATCATGCACATCCATATCCAATGCCTCTACCCCTACCTCATCTCCCATATCCATCACCTCTGCCTCATATCTCTCCTCCTCTAGCTCAATCTCCATCCGAGCCCTCCTTCTTCGCCTCCTCCTCCTCATTCTCCACTAACCTCCCACCTCATCATCCCCCTATCCTCTCTCCTACTGCCCAACTGCTCCAACCACCCTCGACACTCTCCTTTGCTATCCTCCTGCTCTGTGTGCCTTCGAATCTCTCCTCTATTTCTCACCTACTTTGGCCAATTCCAACACTCTTCTTTGATTTCCTCCTGCTCTACTTGCCTCTGACTCTCTCCTTTGTTGTCCTCTTGCTCTGCCTACCTCTGACTCTCTCCTCTGCTACCCTCCTATTTTACCTTCCTCTAGTTGTCTCCTCTATTGTCCCGTCCCTCTCCTTCTCCTCTGTCCTTCCAATCTAACCTCATCCTCTGGTCCAAACCCCAATGCCTCGGTGATCGGCTCCTCTGGCATAATTCATGGGGGTCAGTGATGGGAAAACCATCCTACATATCTAATCGTCACCCCTGCCTCTACCATTCCTCTGACCCTACTTGGATAGGTCATCAGATCTTGATCCAGTGTCTCCCAATTATCCCTCACAAACTCCAAAAGAATTAGCTCCCCCCATGGCCACTCTCGTGTAATCCGTTTGAACCTCTCTACTCCACCTGGAATGTCCTATGTCAGCCCAAATTGCCTAGTCACCTGGTCTGGCCTATGTGACTCCACTATCCGTGGCTCCTTCCTGAGTATATAGAATCGGGTCAGGAAATGTCCTCTATGTCTCTCCTCATCCCTCCTCCAGTTGGTAAAGCATCATGTCATATATGGCCTCCACACTATCTCCTCCTCCTTGAGATCATCAAATAGCCTCCTCCACCCGTCTAGATCCTTGCAGCCCTGATAATGCCATAGCCAACTATACTCTGCACCATACCAGTATATCATTGGTAGTGTCTCATCCTCTGATCCCACTATCACAACGTCTGGCCTAGACACACTAATGTGCTCCCATGCCCATACATATAGTAGCGTCACATGTGCCACACTGAGTCCCTCTTGGTAACACACAACATGCATATCCCTGTATAACCACGCTAGGACACATGGACCCCATGCAAACTCCCACTCTCTCCCCTCGATAATGTGTCGAATCACCTCCATGTAGCTCAAGTTGCAAAACCATCCACTCCTATCCAGTATCAGTATCTCACTGATCAGTCCACACAAGTATAATGGAAATGTTGGTACTCTCAATCCCAAACACATGTCCACATCCAAACCCTTCATTTGAACTGATAGTTCATCTCGCCTGAACAAGACCCATACAGTCTGATCCAGTGCCTCCCCCTTTGATCTCGTCATGCTCACCAAGTGACCTGCTATAGGAAGCCTCAATATCTGCCACATGTCCTCCAAGGTCACTATCATCTCCCTTGTCGGGAGATGGAAGGTCAAGGTCGCTGAATCCCAACACTCAATAAGGGTTATCAGCATCGCCCGATGTGCCCTAATCGAAAGATATCCTAACATATATAACAAACCCACCTAGGATAGGGCCTCATGGTCTACTCTAGTCATCGCTCGTCTCATCGTCTCCACTATGTCCGATCTCCTCTCCCGCGTTCGCAAGTTGTTGAAGCATTGCACCCATATCACACAACCTGTCAGTCATCCAATCCCTTCGTTCATCTATTTCCCGGCCCTAGGTTCTGTTCTCACTAATTTTTTCTTCCCCCCTTCTTTGGACAAAATTACCAAGTTGTCCCACTTTCATCTTTTTTCTTTTGGAGTCCTCCCTTTAGGGGCGAGACCACCCCTTTGGGGGTGCAATCATGCCTTTTAGAACATGACCACCCCTTGGTGGGGCAAGGCCACCCCTTGGGTGGGGCCACCCCTACAGGGGCAGGGATGCCCCTGCTGGGGCCACACCACCCGTAGGGGGTGCGACTGCCCCTGCTGGGGTGGGGCCACTCCTGTGTGGGCATGGTCACCCCTGACGAGGCACAACCACCCTTGATAGGGCATTGTGGTGGTGTGGCCGCCCCTATTGGGGGCATGGCCACCCCTAATGGGGGCACAACCACTCTTCTTTAGGTAGGCAAGTCACCTTTTTTCCCTCTTGCCCTTGTTAAGCACATTTTTGGGCTTGTTCACCCATCTATTCCCTCTTTTCTCTAACGCCTTTAACAGGCATTCTTGCCTACCCGATGGGAGAAACAGTCATTTTTCTCTCTACCCATTTTCCTAATCTACCCCCATCCCAAAACTCATATTTTGAAATTGCTTTAAAACTCAAAAATAATTCAAAAAATGCTAAAAATCACAAAGGGGGTTTTGGGTCTAACCTGGCATGGAACCACATGCTCATGGTAGAATCATTGCACCTCGTCCCCTCATGGATGATGTCATCATCATAGTCCTCCAACATCTTCTCTCCTCATCTCCTTCTTATCCTCTCTTCTCTCTCTCACTCACTGCCAGCTGTGTAAATGAGGAATACTAATTATAAAATTACTATTTATAACTTTGCCCCCTTTTCTCCTTTTTTAAAAATAAAGGGTATTTTTTCCCTTTATTTAACCATTTTTTTTTTTTGACAAATAAGGGGCTAAAGCCGAGGAAATTGTATTAAAATTAAAAGAGTAAGGATTTACAAGACTTGAAGTCTCAACAGAAGATAAAATAGGCAGAATCATGGCTTTCCATGAGAAGATCAAAATTAGAATGTGAACCTTAAATCTATCTTGAACAAAATCAAAATTAGAACATGAAACCTTAAAGCTATCCTTGCTCATCATGGAGTTATCTATTTAAGTGTCATTCCATCAGCTCCCATATTTTCCAATGCATCTTCCATTATATTGCCTTCTCTATAAATATGGTTAATCGTTACATTTTCGAACTTATCCATTAGGTTTAATGCTAAATCTAGTAAAGATTATAATTTCCAACTCAAGAATTTCTTAGCTCTTATTGCATTTACCACAATAGCGGAATCCCCTTTAATTTCTACCTTTGCTAAATTCAATTCTATGCAAAGGGATAGCCCTACCACTAGAGCCTTAAATTCTGCCACATTATTTGTATCAATCTCCAATGGTTTTGAATTTCTTGCAATAGTTTTTCCTTGCCATGAGTGAATCACACCACTTGCTCCTGATGGACCTGGATTCCGTCTAGACGCTCCATCAAAATTCAGTTTGAACCATCCAATAATTGGAGGTCTCCATTTACAATTTTCTCTATTTTGTTTGAGAACTTGACAACCTTTCCCAATAACATGAGGAGTTTTAAGACCAAACCAGTTCTTGAACATACTATCATCCCATCCTGTATAAAATTTTGATTTTTTGCTTTAGACATGAATTCTCGAGTTCATTGTTTCCGGAATGACAACTTCAATCTTATTCATAAGCATTTATATCTCCATGGGTTTCCCTTGGAATAATCTCCTATTTCTCTCCTTCCATCGTTCCCATATCATAATTGAAGGGGAAATGATCCATAAATTTCCACACAAGTTGTCCCTAAAAAGAGCTGGCCAAGATTTGAATAGTGTTAACATATCATTTGGTAATGCTGATATCCAACCAAGTTTAGCACAAAGCCACCACCAACATTCAAGGGAAAAGGGACACGTTAGAAGCATATGGTTGAAATTCTCCTCACTATTGTAACATAGGTTGCATCTTGAAGGGACCTGATATCCAATTATTTTAAACCAATCTGTTGTCAGTATTTTACCTTGCAATGTCGCCCATGTAAAGATGCCAGCCTTTGGCATGCACACTTTATTCCAGCATAATTGGATAGGCAATTGGGTTTTGGTTATTTCTTGCTCCCTAGATGCTATTTTATAGCCATCCCTCACATTATACCAACCTGATTTTGATCCATTCCAGATTATCTCATCCCTGCCCTATTTAAACAAAATAAATCTATCCTTTAATACTTGTTTGAGGTTATTAATCTCCACTAATGGAATATCAAGGTCTTCAAATTATTTCCACTCCCATTTGCAATCTTGGTTATTTTCTGATAATATAATGTAGTCACTTACATGAATTCCCCATTTGGTTGAACAAATTTCACTAATTTTTCCTGTGTCCATCATATTACTAATAATGGGGTAGCCTCCCCATGAGTCATTCCAAAAAAATGCTTTCTTCCCATCCTTTACATTCCATGATATATGATTAAGTATAATATCACTAGATTTAGCAATAAAGTTCCAAACACGGGATCCCCTAAGAAAATTTGCGACTCTTAATGCCTCATCACTGTTTAAGTTTGTGAGGTATTTGCTTCTAATGATCCTAACCCATTTGAGGTTTTTTTCCTTATGGATTTTCCAGAATAGCTTAGCCCCTAGTGCCTTATTCTACCATAACTTATTTTTGATTCATGTGCCTCCATGCTCAATTGGATTGCAAACCTTATCCCATGCAATCAATGCAAACTTCTTTTTCGTGTCTGTGCCTTGCCAGAAATTTTTTCTCAACTTTTTCATCAGGTCCATGTAGACTTCTCTTTGCATAGAGATGCAAGACATTAGATAAATGGGAATGGCTGATAGATTTGCTTTCAACATTATAATTCTCCCTGCCCATGATAACCACTTTGATTTCCATGTATCCATTCTCCTATCAACTTTTTCCCCGATTGGTTTCTAGGCTGAAGAAGATCTCAAGGATTTATCTACTAGTATCCCTAAGTAAGTGCATGGAATTCTACCTTCTTTAAAACCTAATAACCTTAATATTTGGTTTTGGGTTCATGTTTTGACATGAAAGAAGAAAATATGTGACTTCTCTTTATTGACTACTTGTCCTGAGGCCTTAGCATATATTGATAGCAACCTTTCCCAAAAAGAACTGTGTCATTTGCAAATTGTTGATGTGTGATTGGTTGAACCGAAGATGACAAATCCATGCCTTTGATAGAACCAGATCTTTGAAGACTCCATAACTTCCTACTAAGAGCTTCAACCATGATGATAAAAAGGAAGGGGGAGAGTGGGTCTCCTTTCCTGATTCCTCTTGAACTTAAAAAAAACCACATGGATTCCCATTGATCAGGATGGAGAATTTTGAGGTAGAAATGCAGTAAAATAATAGGTTTATCCATGATTTGCAGAACCCAAATCTTTCCATGCATTTAGATAAAAAAATCCAGTCTACTTTATCATAAGCCTTTTTGATTTCAAGTTTTATGATCATACTAGGCTGCTTATTTTTTTGAATAGAATGAATTACTTCTTGAGCAATTAACACTCCATCCAAGATGGATCTTCCTGGAACAAAGCCACTCTGTTCTTCTCCTATAATTTTTGGCAATAGCCTTTTCGATTTGTTTGCAAGGGTCTTTATCAACACCTTATATATTGTGTGGCAAAGTGATATTGGTCTAAATTCATCTAGACAAAGTGCTTTATCTTTCTTAGGAAATAAAAAAATGAAAGTGTTGTTGATTTCTCTCAGAAATCTTCCTAATGATCTTGCTACTTCTAATGCTTTAGTAATTTCTGAACCCATAATTGGCCAACACTTCTAGAAAAAACCTGCTTGGAATCCATCCGGGCCTGAGGCCTTGTCTGGATGGAGCTGATTTAGTGCTTTCTGTATCTCTTCCTTCGTAATTTTTTCCATCAACATCTGATTATCTTCCTCTGAAATCAACTTAGGAATATCTACCAGCATCTCTTGTTGAGCTACAAGATGTGAACCTTCATAATTGTTAAGAAGATTTGAATAAAATTGAATTATCTCTTTTTGGATCTTAGATTGATCTTCTAAAGTTTTCCCATTATCATCATTGATTTTGTGGATTCTATTAGTGCTTCTCCTTTTTTTTGTACTATTATGGAAAACTTTGTGTTCTTATCCCCTTCTTCCAGCCAAATCTCTCTTAATTTCTGCCTCCAAAAAATCTCTTCTTTGGCCAAAATGTCTTCATAATCCATTAAGAGCTCCTTTTCCTTGCAAAAAATCTTCGAGTTCATGCCTTGTTGGATGACTTGATCATTGAGGTTTTTAATGTTTTTCTCTATTGTGATTTTTGAATAAAAAATGTTTTGAAAGTGATCTTTGTTCCAACAAAGAAGGTTTTTTTTAATTTTCTTCAATTTGGTCATGAAGCAAAAAAGTTTAGATCGTTCAACATGACATTCCTTCCACTAATGTTCATTAAGTTTCACAAACTCCTCGTCTTTCATCCACATATTCTCAAATTTGAATGGGCATAGAAATAGTTTGTTTTCTCCCAGAATTTCCAATTGAATAGGATAAAGATCCGATCTTGATGTTGGAGAAATGGAAGCTTTGAAATCAAATGGGAAGGTGGTTAAATATCATTTATAAAAGAACCTATCTAATTTTTCAGCTATGTTACTGAATCCCATTCTTCTGTTGTTCCATGTGAAGATTCCATTCTCCAACTCAATTTCTAAGAGATTTTCTTTTAACACCCAGTATTTGAAGTTTGTCTGAGGCTGAGATTCTCTTTGAAACCCCCCACTTTTCTCTAAAAGATGAACGATGGCATTAAATTCTCCTCTGATAATGTAGTTCTTTTCTGCCCAAATCCTAAATCTGTTGCTGATCTCTTCCCATACTTCCAGTTTCTTCTTTGCGGGGATTGGACCATAAAAATTTAAAATAAAGAATTTCAAGTTAGAGTTTAGAATTTTTATAGTTCCACCAATCCAATTGGTTCTTCCTTCTAGCTTGTTAAAATCAACTCTTCATGGATTCCACATAATTGCTAGCCCACCTGAGGTTCCAATAGCCTCTTCAAATTCCATATCCCAACTTCCTATTGATCTATTAAATTTTACCATTTGATCAACACTCATTTTTGTTTCTTGCAACATGACAATATCAACTTTGAAGGAAAAAATGCAACGTTTAATCAAACGTTGCTTGTTAGGAGCATTCAAGCCCCTAACATTCCATGATATGACCTTGATTTCTCCTTGGGAAGGAACTTCCCCTTCCCTACATGCATATAGTCTGTGATTTTGGTTTGATTAGATTCCTCCCCTTCTTCGAACCTTAAAAAAGCTAAAGATTTGCATTCTTTTCCTTTCTTATACTTTTCCCCACAATCTGGAGGCGTCCTATTTGATATTGATCTTTCAATCCCCAAGTTAAAGTTAAACACTTCATACTTACTTGGAGATAGAGAATGTGTCTACGATTCTTCTAGTTGATCATCTCCATTCAGATTGCAACATGAATTCTCCTTACCCAAAGCCTCTAAGATTGACAATCCTTCCAATACCTCAATCCTTTCATCCTCCTCTAAATAATCTGGATCCAGAAGCCTATCTACAAAATAAAGCTTACTCTTATCTTTCTCATTATCCTTTTATGATAACGTGTTATTCTCTGCCATTCTAAAGAGCTCATACACTGCCTTAAGTCTAGGTGAGAGAGGTGGGCTTTGGAATTTCTCAAAAAATTTGATCAACATATTCTCTTTCCCTAGCCTTCCATTAATATTTTTCCTATTTATATTAGTAAGTGGAAATAATCCCCCCTTGACATCCTCCACATCACTTGTTTGAACAACCTTAGTCTAATCACTTACCTTTTCTGGTATGTCCTCCAAGTCAACATTTCATAGGTACTTGCCTTATCAGGCATTGAGCTCTTCCCCATGTGATTTTAAAATTCACATTTATTTATCCCATGCATTTATCTTCCCTATAACCCCTTATAGGTCACATCAGTCACATGAGACAAGGACCTCCTTTAGGAGGACCTTGTCTTATCCACTGGGTACTTCCAATCACGTGAATTTAATACTCACATTTATTTCTCCAACAACTTCTCCCATCCCCATGGTGACAAGAGAGGACTTTCTAAAATTCCTCACTTGTCACCATCAGCCCCATATGGGGACAAGGACTTCCTTTTTGAGGAAATCCTCTCCTAATCCCAAGGTACTAGCAAGTACCTCCACCTCACATGCCATTTTACACATCATTTGTCCTTTTCACACCTGACACTCCACATGGAAAGATGTGAGGACTTGTGAGTCCTCAACTCACCACAACCCTCCATCTTGTCCATGATGGCTAAATCCTAGCCATCCATTCTTTTTTAAATTGGAAGACTTGGTCTCAAATTAAGGAGGTTAGACAAGAATTAGATCATTTTGCATTCAGTCAAACAACTCGAGCATTCAAACACTTAGCACTTGTATCCTCTATTATTGCAGCCATATTAGCTTTCATTGCATACAACTACCATCCTTATCACAACACCCATTTCCATTATTGCAATCCTTATCATTTCCTCTCTATTTTGCATCCATTATTGCATTCATTTGCCAGCTAAGGAGCATACAATCAAGCATCATCAAAGGGCCAACCAACTTATCAATCCAAGCAATGTATAAGATTTCCTTTTTTTTATTGTTTTGTTTGGATTCAAGTTAGGCTAATATTGAGTGTTTTTTTGTGTTTTCTCTTTTGCATTCCATTTTTTTTGCATCTTAGGATAGGGAAAATCACTTGCACACACCTGGTATTGAGTTTTTTCTTGCTCTTGTTGAGCTTGATATTGGGCTTGAGCTTGATCCTGTGCTTGTTAGACTGCTTGTGTAGTCTAGGCAACTTGCGTGGCTTGAGTAGCTTGAGTTGATTATGTAGCTAGGGAAACTTCTTGTTGTTGTAGTAAAGCTTGGGCGTGGGCAACTTGTTGTGCTTGTTGTGCCGCTAATTGTGCTTGCACTTGCTGAGCAACTAGCTGTGCATCTTGTTGATTTTGAATTTGCTGAAGTGCCTTTTGATAGGCGGTTTGTTGAGCTTCTTGCAACATGATGCTAAATGAGTTTTCCATGTTGGGTTTTGGCGGCAGCGGTGGATTAGGAATAGTGTTGGTTGTTGTGATAAGAGGGATCATTTTATTGATGATTAGGGTTTGGGCGGTGGATGGTGTGATTGAGATGCTTGGTCCTTGGAAGACCATGTTTTGAGATACTTGGGGGATAGTAGATGATGTGTTGATTGTAGGTGTTGCTTGAAAGGTTTCCATATGTTGTTGTGATATTGGTGGCAAGACGAGAGGATTCAATATTATTTTTTGATTTATGATGGGGGTGCTTGAATTTTGTAGATTGATGGTGGGTAAAGCGGGAAGGTCTAATCCAAGGGGTGGTGCGGATGTTAATGGTGAAGGTGGAAATGGTGGGAAAATGGGTGGTGCATTCCCTTGAAGAGATGACAATGATGATGAGGGATAAAAGACTCCCCTTGCTCCAAAAAAATCACATTCTCCTTGTGAGATCATGGGGAGAGAGGTTTTCATGTTGAGAGGATAAACCGATGTTGCATGAAAAGAGGATAAATGGGTAGCATCATGAAATGTGAGTGAAACATATGGATGTAATGATTCAATGGGATGGATTGGCCCAATACGGTGTTTGAATCCAACTCTTGGTTATTCACAAGGGGATGTACTTGAAGTACATGAAGCAAAGAGCTTCCCTTGTTGACAATTGGTGGAGTTGGAGCAATGGATGATGCGATTTATGAAATTCTTTGAGTGATGCTTTGATATGGAGGTATCGGTGAGATTGGGGGCATGATCCCAAGGGGTTTCTCCACGAGGGTGCTTATGTCATAATCAAAAGGGAGTTTAGCCCCTTCCTTTTCAAATTCAAGCATGTATTGGGAGGGATTTAACCTCATCATGGCATTGACAATTCTATGAGTTTTGGGATTTTTCACCATTTCAAATATTTCATCTTGTGTCATCCTAAGATATTGTCAATGATGTCCTCTACTTGAACCTCTTCTTGAGGATTTTTTTGATGGTAGAGGGAGATTTCTTAGGGGATTGCTTGACCCAATGGGATTTATTTTAGGAGTGGTTTGGCTTAGGTCACTCGTATTTGATGTTTCTTTGTTGATTTCCATGTTCTTTTTGTGTTGCAATCTAGTTTGCACCATAAAATAGGGACCAAGTTTCAAGAATGTGTAAGATGAACCTCTAATTCTTTAGATTGATCTAACTTTAGCACAAAAAGATAAGAACTAGGATGATTAAGGATCAAAATGTGATGAAGAGACTAACAAAAGATGGATGACGTGGATGATTGAAATCTTTAAGAAATCTTGAAGGAGATACTAGACTTTAGGACTTGATTTGATTTGATTTGGTTTGATTTCGACCTTGGCTTGATTGGATTTTGATTTGGATAGTGAACTCATAAACTATAAGAGGTTGGATGTTGTCCTAGAGTATACTTGTACACAAGATGATAATTTGGTTAAGTGTGTCAAGAAGGATTCATCTATACACCCTTAGTCAAACAAGATGATTTTGATTTGATTTTCCCTTTTTTGGATAATGAACTTATAAACCTCAAGATGTTGGATGTTATCAAGAGGTAGACTTGTTCACACGGATTGATAATTTTATCAAAGATGTGGAGAAGGATTCATCTACACAAATTTAATCAAACAAGATGATTTGGATTTTCCAAAAGTCTAGCATGGAATATTTTTTCAAGATTTCTAAGAGTTGTTGATGAGATGATTTTGATTTAAAGTTTGATGGATGGATGAGAATGATGAATTTGATCCTAGATTAGACCTAGGTAAAATTGCTTTCTACAAGACCTTAGTATTGAAGAACATGCTTGGTACTCCCTATGTGAAAAAAGCAAACTTTTGAAAGAGACTTGGATTTTGTTGACAATAAAACTAATACAAATTAGTATTGTCCTTTTATGCATGTTTGTAAAAGCTGAAAGTCAATATTTCGCTAAATTCATAAAGCATAGACAAATATTCCTTGTGAGCTTTTTGACTAAGACCTTTGGATTTTGGTTTTTGGATTTTGATTTTCTGAGAAATCATTTGGAAGAACACATGTATGGGGTTCAATTGTTTCTTAACTTTGCTTAATGAATTCTTTTTACCACAAACAATTCTTGATTAGATTTTCAAACTAGATGTCTAATGTCTTAACTTCTTATCATCTCACAAATTCCATTATGTGAGGAATCAAGGAAATTAAGGAAAAAGTTTCCCTAATGTTGACCTTAGTGAGAAGAAATTATGATATAAATCCGAATACTTAGAAGCCTCTAAGGATGGAATCCCTAGGGCAAGCAAGAGCACTTGGATTTATCAAAGGTATTTGTTTCCCCCAAAGGGTTTGAAATTTTGAAGACTTCATGAATGTTTGTTTTTCAAGCGTTTTAGCTCCAAGCAAAGTATTTTGATCTCAAAGAATGTACACAACCATATGGATGAAATGAGGCAATATTTGTTTTAGTTTCCACTTGGATAAATCCAGCTATGCCTACTCTTAGCGGATGATTAGATGCTTGACCACATAGGCTCCCCCTTACAATGCACTTGCTTCTCGGGTTAGCCAAGCATCAATACCCATGAAAATCCCATGGCATACTTCTCATCTCTACAAAGAGCCGTAAAAATGTGGGATATCTTGAGAACAATCATTCTTGCACCAACAAATAGATAGGGATTTTGGATTTTACACAATGTTGGTTTTTAATCAAGGCACCCGTTCAGAAAGCCACATGAGAGGCAAGATCAACTCATACAAAGAGTATCACCTACTTGTTTGTAGGAGTTCCTAGAATAATGGGATTTCTCCAACATTCAAATTTATATACCGGTTAGGAGAAGCTTGACATTTAGCTTGTTATTGGTTTGAGCCATTCCCTTGGGGTGAGTACTTTTTCCCACCAAGGCAGGCTCTCTAAGGGTGAGCAATAGTGGAGTGTATTTATAGTTTGACCACCTAAAACACTTAGGTGGGAGCACACACGATACCTTTTCTTCACACTCGTAAATTTTGTTCAATTTTAAGAATCCAAATTGAAGTGTGGAGGTATTCACTCATACAACCTAATATCACAAAAATAATTTTGGTTCTCAAGATCGTAATGAAGTGTGAGAGAAGTGCATACGTCTTTTTTGAATGATATTAATTTGGATAAGGGATCACAAAACAAAGAGAACACATGCTAATTTTAACCACAAAGCAATGATATGAATTCCTTTTAAGCACCAATTTTAAAGTGTGAGATTTGTTTGTTTATTTATTTAGCCCAAAACAAAATCTAGTGAGTTTTCCTATGATTCTTTTTAACCCTTTATTTTGTTCTTTTTAAGCCCAAACAAAATTTACTAAATCCTAAAAGCAAGAATATAGAAAATCCTTAGAAGAGGGATTATAATTGAAAATTTGTGTTGGTTGATGAAATTGAAGATGGATCCGCGATGGGTTGCTGCTAGGGCAACGATGCCCTAGCTTCTACTGCGTGCCTCCTGTGCGAGTGTCGGTTGTTCCTTCCAGCCTGCAACTTGTTGCTACTCGCATTTGTGGTGGAGTGGGGTTTTCAGGTGGTGTGTTGGGTGTGGAGGGGTGTGCTATGTGAAGGGTGTGGTGTGGGTCCTGGCGTGTGGGGTGCTATGTGGGGTTTTCATTGGCGGTGAGGGTTGTGGTTTTTGGTGTGTGGGGTGTGGAGGCTAGTGTCGTGGGTTTTGGGTGTGAAGATATGGTTGGGGTCTCCAAGATTTTGATAATTTCGGGCGTGAAGCCTTCTCTGACTTCCTTTGCAAATGTGCATGCTCCGATTATGGATTCCTCATTTGAGGGTGAGAGCTCTAAGCTTAAAAAGGTGAATGGGTGTTTTCCGTGAAGTCAAGATTGCCCAGTTCTGGTTATTTCTCTGGAATCTGTGCAAGAGGACTTTTCTTATTAGAGCCAACATGTTCTTATCTGTAAATTTTTGGGTATCCATGTCCCCCTCTCGGCTTTGGAGTCTTGGATTTGTAGATCCTAGCAAGTTGAAGGTGACTTTGATATTTTGGTGGTTGGGAATGGTTTTTTTATGGTTGATTTTTCTTGCATGTCAGATTGCAATCGTGTTTTTGAGGGAGGGACATACTCTTACAATAATGTGGGATTGTTCATGAAACCCTAGCATGGAGGATTCAATGCAACAGAGGATCTGCCTTCCCGGGTTCCTGTGTGGGTCCACCTGCTATGGCTGCCATTGGAGTTCTGGATAGAAGATATTTTGCATTGAATTGCTGCTTTGTTGGGGAAGCTGACTGCCATTTCTCAGAATACTTTGGATAAAAAGGTATTTTCATTTGCTCGCATTTGTGTTGAAATTGACTTAAATAATCCATTGCCAGATTCTTTGGAAATTTATATTGGCTCCGCCTCATGGATTTAGCAGTTAGATTATGAGTCCCTTCCTTTCCGATGCCAATTTTGTCATGAGTATGGACACCTTCAATGCCATTGTCCTAGGGCTACTAGAACGATGGGGATTTCTTCTCCTCCTTCTTTGGGGCCTTCAGCTGAGAAGGGAGATAAGTGCAAGGCACCTATGACTGAGGGGGGACCGAATGATGGCTTTATTCCTGTTAAGTCGAAAGCTAAGGGGAGGGGTCAGAAGCGGCCCTATAAATATAGACAGAGTGATCAGGTTTCAACTGTTTTGAGGTTCTGGATAGTCCAGGCTTAGAGGAGGGGATCCCAACTGAGATCTTGATTAGAGCCACTAAAATGGACACAGGGATGGAGCAAGCTATTGTTGTTAAGGATAAATCTCTGTCATTGGTGCAGGGGGGTGTTGGGCCTCCTAATGCTTCTATGGATTTATAGGATGATGTTGTTTTAGCGGATTTGGCTAAGGAGGCATTGTCTTCAGGTAGAGGTCAGGGATCATCTCCTGTTCTTGGGGTGCAACAATGCCCTCTCAAAAAGGGGCATTTCAACAATCCTTCTAAAGTTGGTCATAAAAAGGATGTGGATAAGCTTAAATTTAATAGGGATTTATTGGTGGAATCGAGGTCGGTTAAGACCATTGAGGCCCACTTTGTCCAACCTTCCTCATGATTATTCTGTCATGGAATGTAAGGGGGCTGAATAGTGCCTCCTATCAAAAGGCTATTCAAGATCTGATTGAGGTACATTCTCTAGATATCTTCTGTGTTCAGGAGACCAAGCTTCAAGTGGACCTCATACTTCATTTTTCTCCTCGTATTTGGGGTTCTAGTCAATGCCAGTGTATTGGGTCTAGGGGAAGTTCCAGAGGTTTGGCTCTTTTTTGGGATCCTCGTAAGGTTGTTCCTCGCTGGTGGATCTCTATCCATTCCTCTATTTCTGTGGTGGCTTCTATTTTGGAATCTGGTGAGACTATTTTGGTTAGTAATGTTAATGCTTCGATTGATATTCATGGTAAAATCCAACTTTGGGCCCATATCAGGTATGTTAGGTCTTGTGCACCTTATTTGCCTTGGATCTTAGCAGGAGATTTCAATTCTATGTTGTGTTTGGAGGATAAAAGAGGGGGGCTTCTGAGACTAGGTCCTTCTTTTGATCTATTTTGTGCTAATGTGGATTCTCTTGCTCTTATTGACATTAAACCCTCCAATGGCATTTTTACTTGGAATAACAAGCGAAGTGGGCCTACTGCAATTTCAGAGCACTTGGACGGATTTTTGGTCTCTTGCTTTTGGGTTGGGGGCAGGTTGGTCACTAGCTCTGAGATCCTAGATTGGTGTGGCTCAAATCATTGGCCAATTAAGTTTTTTGCTTCTTCTTTCCCTAATTCTAAGAACCCTCCTTTCAAATTTCAGCTTATGTGGTTGCGTGATTCTTCCTTATCTAATCTTGTTGCTTAGTGGTGGGGGGATGGAACTCTTGTGTATGGTATTGCTATGTATGCTTTCATCAAGAAGTTGAAATATGTCAAGTTTCATCTTAAGCGTTGGAATAGAGCGTGTTTTGGAAATTTACGAGAAAAAAAAGGGAAGCATAGGAGAATCTTGATGTTATCACTCGCCAGATTAGGGATTTGGGTTTTTTAGAGGCTCTTGGGTATGCTGAGTCCCAGGCTCTGAAAGTGGTGGAGGAGTGGGAACTTCGTGAATATTTTTTTTGGAAACAAAAGGCTAGGGTTGACTATCTTCAAGAGGGTGATAGGAATACTGCTTTCTTTCATCATTTTGTGCAGGCTTGTCAGAATAAGTGTCATATCCCTTCTCTTGTCAATCATGAGGGCTCTTCAATATCCTCGCAATAGGATTTGTCCAAAGAAGCTCACCAATTCTACTTTGCTTTGTTCATTGAGGATTCTCCCCCTGCTGAGGCTGATGAGAACATGGTCCTTTCCTGTATTCCTTCTTTGATCTGTAATGAATTGAATTCTTCTTTGATCCGTTCAATTAATTTGTCTGAAGTGGAGGAGGTTGTGTTTGGGATGAATAAGGGGAAAGCTTCTAGCCCTGATGGTTTCCATGTTGAATTCTTCCAAGAGTTTTGGGATATTGTTAAGATGGCTTTTTTGGAGGTGGTTCGTGAGTCTCTTCATAATAAGCGGATGCTTCGTGCCCTGAATGCTACTTTTCTGGTTCTCATTCCTAAGAAAGATGGGGTAGATTGGCTTGATTTCCTTAGACCTATTGTGCACTGCAATGTGGTGTATAAGATTGTTACAATGTTGATTGCGGAAAGGTTTAAATCTTGTTTGTCTATTGTTATTTTTGAGGAGCAAGGAGGCTTTGTGGAGGGCCGTCAAATTTTGTATGGGGTGGTGGTTGCCTCTAAGGTCATTCATTCCATGTAAATATCTAAGATTAGGTCTATGTTCATTAATCTGGATATGGCCAAAGCATACGATAGAGTTAAATGGGGATTTATTCAGAAGATTATGTTGGCCTTTGGGTTTTCTTTGGATTGGGTGAATTGGACTATGAGTTGTGTGACTTCTTCCTCCTTTTAGGTTATTGTGAATGGTGAGCCTTCTGAGCTATTTGGTGCTTCTAGGGGCCTTCGTCAGGGGGATCCGCTCTCTCCTTATCTTTTTATTATCTTGGTTGAGGGGCTTGGTCGCTTCCTTAAATTCTAGGTTTCTTAGGGTTTGATTCATGGTTGGTAGTGGGGGATGGGTCTCCCAATGTTTTCTCATCTTCAGTTTGTGGATGATAATTCCCTTATGGGGCTGGGCTATATTCATGAAGCTCAATCCTTTAGGCAAGCTTTGGATATCTACCTTGTTGCTTCAGGTCAAAAATTCAAAGAGCAAAAGTCCTCTATTTTCTTCTTTAATACTCCCTAGGCTATCCAACAAAGAATTGCTAGAATTTTGTGGTTTCAAATTGGGTCTCTTCCCTTTGTCTATTTGGTTATTCCTCTCGCTATTGGCAGGAAGCCTCAGTCTTCTTGGCAGTTGTTTCTTGATAGGTTGAGGAAGAAGGTAACTCATTGGACTCATTGGTGGTTGTCTACAGCTGCTAGAGTTACTCTCCTTAAGTTTGTTATTTAGGCCCTCCCCATCTACAGGTGTTTTGTTCATTCGGCCCCTATGTATTTCCTTAGGGAATTTGATGCTCTCTCTTATCAATTCCTTTGGAGTGGCAACTTGATGTCCTCTAAGTGGAGTCTTGTTAACTGGGATTCTATGTGTAGACCAAAGCAGGAGGGGGTCTCGACTTACGGTTTGCTATTTTGAATGGGCAGGTTCTTGATGCTAAGCTTTATTGGCATTGGTGCACTAATCAACACCAGTTATGGGCTCAAAATCTTAACCATAAGTATCTTAGAGGTGTTGCTTCTTTTGAGGTCCCTCGCTATCCTTTGGAGGGAGTGGTTCCATGATTTGGAATACTTTGAAAGTGGGGGCTCAGTTGATTAAGCGTTCCCTTTTGTAGATCTGTCACTCAGGATCACAAAATCTTTTTTGGTTTGATGCTTGGGATGGTCACCCACCCCTCCTTTCTGATTATCCTCATCTTCAACCCCTTTGTGATGTTTCTACTACTGCTAGTTGGGACATCATGGAGCATTACAAGATCACTAAGCATTGTGGCTCTACGATTACCTTTCGCTGGAAGCATCCTGCTGAATGGCCTCCTAGGGGGTCTCAAGGGTGCAGGTGGGAGCTTGCTCAACTTTTGGTTTCCCTTGCTTGTAATTTTTTGAGGGGCCCAAATATTTTGGCTTGGGATGGCTCTGATATTTTTGGGAAGTACTCTATGTCTACTGGCTATAAGTAGTTGGGTAGGCAATTGTTTGGAGATATTGAGGTCCCTTGGTGGAAGCAAGTCTAGCACAAGTTGTCTTGGCCTAAGTGCAATTTCTTCATGTGGTTAGTGGCTCAGAGCAGGTGTCTTACTTGGGACAATCTATGCAAGCGTGGATTCCAAGGCCCCTCTAGATGTGTGTTATGTTGTGATTAAGAAGAAAGTGTCTCTCATCTCTTCTTCCAATGCTCTTATGCTAGGGAGATCTGGCATTTTTGGTGCGGGGTGTGGAATATGCTCTGCTGGCATGTTTTCTCGTTAGCTGAGTTTGTGGATTGTTGGGGCAGGGCCCCTATTTCTACTTCCTTTCTTCAAGCTGCTTGGGGGATTGGCCCATCCTTCATTATTTGGAATCTTTGGCTGGAGAGGAATCATCGAGCTTTTTAGGATGTTTTGTTGGTGGCCCCTTGCCTATGGTAGAAAATTCTGTATTCTGTGGGTGAAACTGTTGCGGCTAAGTGTGATCTATCTGTTTGGTGGCCCCTTGTGATGTTGATTGTTTTAAATGTCTTCATCTTCCTCCTTCACAACAATAGATCAGGCGAACAGATGTCGCCATCCTACCCCAAAGGTGAATAGGGAGGGAAGATGGTCCCGTCCTCCTTAGGGGGTCCTCAAACTTAATATGGATGGCTCTTCTCGTGGAAACCTTGGTCATGCTAGTATTGGTGGGGTTGGTCGGGATAGCTTTGGAGATGTTCAGTTTATCTTCTCGGTGTATAAGGCTTTTCATTCTAATAATTTAATGGAGGCTCAGGCAATCCTTTTGGCGGTGGAGCGTGGAAGTCAATTGGGGTGGCGCAGGATCATTTGTGAATCTAATTCCCAGGTTGTGGTGAACCTGTCGAATAG
The DNA here is from genome assembly GCA_007115665.2 of Sequoiadendron giganteum. Taxonomy (NCBI): domain Eukaryota; kingdom Viridiplantae; phylum Streptophyta; class Pinopsida; order Cupressales; family Cupressaceae; genus Sequoiadendron; species Sequoiadendron giganteum. The sequence goes on along the minus strand of CM021107.1, from coordinate 155,455,765 downwards.
GCAGAATTTAGATGATGTTAGTTGGCATTTGGCTTTGATTGTGGAAGAGATTCTCAACCTTTGTACTTCTTTGGAGTTCGTTACTTTCACTCATATTCCTAGAGAGTGGAATGGTGTTGCAGATGGTTTGGCTAAATGGGCTTCAGATCATCTTTAGGACTGGAATGTGTTGGATTAGGGTCAATTACCCCCTGATTTATCTCAACAGTTGGAACGTGCTGCAATGGCCTTGCTTTGTATTTTTCCTTGGTTTAATAAAGTTTTTACCTCTCTTTTAAAAAAAAGAAGAGGGATTATAATTTCTCCCCAAAGTGTTTAAAAAGATAACCTAAATGAAAAAACACATGCTCCGAATAAACTGGAATATGCCTTTTATCCAACTGCAATGACACAATCTGTGGGTGTAGTCAAGTTTGGGAAGGTCAGCGGTGCATTATAGCATTGCTGATGATTGAGAGCGGTGCTCTGTACAGAGACAGTGACCACAATTGCGGTGTTGTTTAGCAAGCAACACAGTTTGGGATTTAGAAAACCAACGATGTAGTTTGAAATTTAAGTTTTTTAGGAAGGAAGACTCCATCGGTATAGTTTGGATTTTGTAGCGATGCAATATTACGCCGTTGGATTGATAGCAGAAAAATTTCCTGTAGACACCAAAAAAAGTAAAAAAACCACGAAAATTTTGGAAAAAAATGATGAATTTCTCCAGATCGGCCCTCCTAACGCCAAAATGTGAATGGATATATTAGAACTACACCAAAGTGACAAAACAAGAAAATTTTAGTGAAGAAACACATCTAAAATATACATTCCCCATGCCATTCATTCAAATATCAAGAACAAGAAATGAAGTAAAGTAATCAAATGAAACTATCAAATCCTATTCAAAAACACTCAAAACCTCAATCCCATGGGGAATTGGTGCCACTTTGATGTGGATAATGGACCTTTCCCAATTCCTTTATGCAATGTGACAAAGATTGGAAGCTCCTTGATGCAATGTGATGATAACCTTGATAAATTTGATATAAAACTATGAAATTCAAATGTAATGGATGAAATTGTGAGTGAAATTGAGTATAGTAGACTTGCTTGGATTGTGGATGATCAATTCAATAGGAGAAACCCTCTATTTATAAAAGAAAATGATAGAAGGAGAGACAAAATGGATGAATGTGGGATAAAAGACCAACCAATGAGAGAAAGCCACTTGTCCACATGTGATTGGAGGAGGAATGAACACATTTTGATGAATGTGCAAATAAATGCAATTAAGTGGAATTTGAAATTTGTGAAATGACAATTTGGAGGGAGAGGAGAAATGGAGTAAATGCCACTTGGGTCAAGGCAAAGGACATGTAAGAGGCCTTTAATGCCTTTTTGGATGTACTCATCCCTTTTGGAGGGATTTTCAAATTTGAAGAATATTCCCTTTTGATGTCAAGTTGAGGAAAAATAGATGAATTAATAAATCAATTAAATTGATTTATTGGTGCAAGTTGAAAAATCTAGAGGATTGGAGTGATTAGGATTAGGATTAATCATGATTTGATTAATTTAGGTAGAAATTAAATGATTTGACAATTTTGACTTAGATTTTAGGATTTAAATAAATCAAAGTTGAGAAGAATAATGATTTTAGATTTAAATAAATAAAGATTGATTTATTTAACTAAATGAGGGTGATGTTAGATTAAATCAAATAAAGATTAATTAATTTAATTCAAAAGAGATGACTTTAGAGAGTAATTAAATAAGGTGAATTATTTAATTATAAGAGAGATTATCGGATTAATTAAATAAAAATAAAAAATATTTATTTAATTAATAGAAACAAATGACTTAATCAAATAAATTTGATTTATTTTAATTAAAAGAGGAAATATGATAAATTTAATCAAATAAAGATTATTCAATTAAATTGATTAGTAAAGGGGATGATTCTGGAAGAAGTGATGTTAGTAAAATTAGGATCAAATGTGTAAGATCAATTTATATATTTATCATGTCTACACATTGTAGGCATTTGCATTATGTCTCGTATTCATTTATCAATGTAGTGTAGAAATGTTGGGCCTACTAGTGAGATTTTATCTATAAGGAGCACACACAATTGATCATAGTGCTTGGACATATTGTCCAATGCTTTAGATGCCAAGGGCATAAAATATGATGTATGAAATGGTATGTGAAATGTTGAATGTAATGTGACTCCACCTAAGTTGTAAGTTGCTTTACCTGTATATGCAGTCAATAAGCCTTTTGGTCTTTTTGGATTTTTTTCGATTGACTTGCTATTTAAATATGAATTAGAGCTTGGTATATAGATTTTGATGTGAAATTATTTCCAATTCCAGATCCTCTAGTCAAGAACAAATGCAAAGGCCTGTCAATGTTATTCATCTTTTTCATTATAAAATCTTTAACAATTGCTTGTTGTTCTTTGTTTAACATTTGTCTTAGTTTGTAGTATTCATTGTTACCAACTATCTATGGGTGTCTAACAATTTCAAATTCATTGTGTGACATTGTATTTGGTTTTATGCGATCTTTGTTTGGAAGGTCTTCTTGAATGTCATATTGTTCTATTTGGCTAGTTTTTCTTGATGTGAATGACTTATTGTTGTTTCCATCATCAAGGGACTCAACAACTTTAAGTTCTTTTTTTGTCACCCTGTGCAACACTTGTGATCTGTGTGAACTTTGCACAATTTTTTATAATGGTTTTTTCATGGTGCGTATATGCGTGTTCCCAGGAGTCAAAGGTATGTTTTAATGTACTCTCATTTATTGTGAATGATACATAGAGCATCAATTTCTCTCTACAATGATTTTGTAGGTCTAAGTGCTTGTTAAAGTTAATAAAGCATATTACTCTTGGTTTAGTTCTTGGGTTAATTGTAGTTCTATTTTTATTGTAACTTGAAACAAATTCTACAAGATATATGTCTATCAATGTTTGAGGATGTATTAAATAATAGTCCACTATAGATTTTGAGATTTTTTATTTTTAAATCATTTGGTTCATTGTTTAACAAATTTTAGAATGAATGTACAGTCACTATAGGACCGTGTGTCAATGAAAATGCATTTTCTTGAACTAAAGTTTAGTGGAAGTGATAAAACAATGTGAGTAGCTTGTTGTGCTGATATTTGTTGCAAGTTCAACAATGCATTTCCAAGTTTACCAATCATTTTTATTGCATCGATATTTGTTTGTTGGTGGTCCTTAAATATTTTTTTGAATGCATATGTCATTGATTTTTCTACTTTTGCAATGTAAGAGTTGCAGTACATTATTGTGGCATATGCATTAAGCACAAACTAGGCATCTGTATTAGCCTTCCAAAGGTGTGGCATTCTCCTTGTGAAATTTTTGTTCCATATTTCTAATGGTTTTCTTTGTAAAAAAAGTGTTGGCTTGTTTAGTGTAGAGCTCAAAGTTGTTATATAATCAATTTCATACATGTTTATGTCATTTAAAAACATGTCTAAAGTGTATTCATTGTCATAGTTTTCTTTTTGCAATGTTGAGTAAACATTGACAACATTTGAAGTTATTGTTTTAGTCTTGTATAGTATTGGTGAAAGTATTTGTGTCTTTTGCATCGATGGTAAAGGGAAATTGTATCTACAAACTATTTTCCTTGGTCTTCTGCATTGCTTTGTGTGGTGATGCCTTTGTAAATTGGCCAAGTCAACTTGCAAATGATTAGTGCTACAAGTAATGTACTTGTCGACAAAAGCTATGATATATGTGTTGTTATTTTCTATATAGATTGGTGCATTTTTTACCCATATTAGCATATGATCATGCTCATTTCCTCGATTTTGAAACTTAGTGACTGAAAATTAATCAATAACATTTCCAAACATAGAGTCATCTGTAAGCATCAATTTTTTTATTGCATTTATTCTATGTCTATAGTATCGTACACAAGTAATAGGGTCCTTCTTGATCAATTCAAATTTATCAATGTTAATTTGAGCAATTGACTCTTGTTGTTTTTGACCTAATTGATGCTAATTGTGTAATTCTTGTAGTGTGTTTATTAAAGGATTCCAATTTTTTTTGGCGCTACTAAAAGTGAGGAAAAATGTTGGTGGTCCTAGCTGTTGTATCATTACGAATTTTTTTTCTTAAGTTGTGTATAATCTGGGGATATTCTTATGCTTTTGAAGTCAACATATCCAATATCTAATTTTAGAATTCTTTCAAGGTTTGGTTTGTGTTTCACATCCTTTGCAACTAGCTTGCATCCTTTTAGTTAGCCCTTTCGTATTCTTATGGACATTGTAGACAAGACTTGTAGTATTAGTATCTTGATAGTTTTAAAAAATATGTTTGTCATGTGATATGCAAATTTTTTGTTTGATTGTAAAACTTCCCATTGTGCGATTTTGTGATACGTAAATTTTTATAGAATGTCATCATCATGTGGCTTGTCAAAGAATAATGTTGGGAAATTCATTTCCTCGGCATATTTGTCTTTAAAGATTCCAACTAGATAGTTTAATTTTGTAGGTGCAATTTCAATGATTTTATCTTACATGCTATGTATACTTCTAGATTCTGTGAATCCATGGACCATGGTTTCAAATGGATTCTCATGTTCCATGTCACTATCTGACTTAGTTTCAATTATTTTAGGCCCAGTACTTTCTTCAAGTTCATCATTGGTATGCAAAAAATGTTCCCAATCTTTGTTTATCTGGACATTTTTCATTTTGTACAGTGTTGTTTTTGACAATTGGGACAAAGCTTCCATGATGAGGTTGGGCCATACCATGCCCTTTTGAAATGAATTTTTGTATTCCAATCATCTTTTGAGTGAAACAACAATTGTTTGTGTGTTATTGGTTGATTGTGGTAATACCTTTTGTATAATGCTAATGTCGATAGGGACATTAATGATAGATCCTGTAAGACCTATTTGAGATCTTTTGTACCTTAGTTCCTAGATTTGTGTAACTGCAATTCTAAGTGATACAAGTCATTCCTCTAGTTGGGATAAAAGTTGGACATATAACAATGGTTTATTAGTTTGGATTTTCTATGGCACAACATACTTTGGTATCATGAGTTGTTTTAGTGCAGAGTAGCATATATGACATGCAATCTATCAATGTTGTGGATCTTGTCTATACTAGTTCATAATATATTTACTTTTGATTGTCTTTGAGTTTTATAATATCTTTTCTAAAACATAGCATTTGGTAGATTGTGCATGTGTATTTTGGTGTATCTTGAATTGTTGTTTCGTAAAGCTCTATTGCTGACATTTTTTTACCTTTATTTAATCTGATAGGCAAAGGCTGTTTTTCTTTATTATTATTTCTAATAAATCATTTAAGGTGCTTCAGTCTTATAATAGAGTTATGTTTGAGATACTCATGTTTGATTGTATGAATAGAATTGCTCTTGTCATTTTCTAGCTTTTGATTTTTGTTTGAATTTGTAGTTGGTATTGTGTATTGTTTCTAATTAGTTTTTTAAGTTGATTTAACCTTACTCGCTATTGGGAATTTGGATTATGTGGCTGAATTCTTAGAAGCAGTTTAAAATGCCCACTTTGAGGGGTTGCATCATGGAATATTTTGGAAAAATTGGTACATTGTTAAAGTGCAAGTACTTTCTTCCCGATGTTGTTGACCAAACAAATATCTGTATATTCAACCATTTTGATAGCCACTGAATACAAAACACATCTCCCCACAAGCCACTTTCATCATTTGCAACTTCCAGTTTTGCGGAAAGGAGCATCCTTTGTAGATATGTGCCTTGGTCATGCACTTTGTGCAATCTATAGAGACTTTCATGGTCTAGTGCAAGGTCATGTGATCTAATTGCATATTTATCTTATTTTGATAGAGAAGTAAAAAATAAATCTATTGTTCCTCTTCATAGCTCAATCGATGTATACTAATTGTTTAATAATTTTTCTAATGAATCAAACAAGAAGTCTCCAACATTGTACTTAAATGTACCTACTCTACCTAGTCCATTTTCTTTTAGTACATTGTCTATATTGCAGACTTGTGAGCACTTTGCATATTCATACCTATCAACGTCTATTTTTTCCATACTTTGATATCTTGTTTCTATTCATAATGCATATAGTATTAGGTTTTTGAAAATGCTAATAGGCCTTAATATACATATATGTTGAATCTTACGTACTATGCACATAAATGGAGGGCAAGAAAGTGGATCTTTTGTATAAACATTAATTTTTGCACTACAAAAAAAATCAACAATGATATAAGAATTTGATCTTGTATTTTCTTGTCTAACAATAGACTGTATTTGCAACAATGTAGATTTTTGTCTCACGCTCAATTCGTAACCAACGGATCCTATTAGAGGGGCATATGAGACAAATGAGCATAGTTGATGGCATGTTATATGAAATTCATAAACATAAAGCAATGAATGCTCAATAAATTATGTAATTAATAAGAAATTTATTGTAAGAGTCAACAATGTATTTAATAGTAGATAACAAAGTCTTTGTAAGTTTTAGCAATTGATTTGCAAAATCTTGTTTACAAGATTTGCAGAATCAAAGAAAACTTAATCAAGTATGAACTAAATATTTAATGTGCGAATTCTATCATTGATTTCTTTTTCTATTGCATATAGTAGGCGTGCTACTCTTCTTTGTGTAAGAAAATCACCGAAATATCAATGTATTTACATCATTGAAAAGTACCAACAAAAACAATAGGCTGAGCCTCTAAGTCGTATGCATCAATTTCAATACCTTGTAATCTGTTAATGGTGAACAAGTTTATACAAGAGTGCTTCTCCATGTCTTGCTTGACTAAATACATAAATAGTGAGAATGGAAAGAGTGTTACATGTGAACGTGTGAGAATATAGAGTGGACACAAATTTTTCCTTTGATTAATGCACAAGAATATGATCTGCAAATTCTGTAAAGAATGTTGAGGCAAACATAAATGTTCTATTGTTTGTAAGAAAAAGAACATTTGTCGAAGAAATATTGCTTTAGGAAAAATGTGAACAGTTTATTAATCCAATAACTAATCAGAAAATGGACAAATTGAATGTCATATTGCAATGGTTTCATTTGCAACTAGAAGACAATAAAGAATTTATCTCTTTTTCTATTGGTTGGAGTATGCCTTTTATTCATTTTTGTTGAAGTAAATTGGTAGAATAGGAAGGAAATATTATTGATGTAGTCAACACATGTTTAATGCATTATGTGTTCTCCATAAACATCAAACATAGAAATAGATGATAAAATTTGAAAAAAAATAGAGGAAGACAACATTTTTTCCTAAACATTCAGGCATTAAATACAGTTTTTGCACGTTTTTCTCATAGGCTGATAGCCACTAGAGCACTGAATACATGGTTAATGCATCGAATGTTTGCAAATTTTAAGCCACACCGGTCAACACATTTAGTTTTAATGCTTGTTGATTTAGTTACCAAAAACTATGCTATTTGGGAAAATCGCTCAAAGGAAATTGTATAGCTTTTGCATGATTGGAGGGCCTGACAGACTTATCAAACATGGAATAGGGGAATGTAGAGCTAGAAACACACAAGTTTCTAAACACACAATAAACACATGAAAATTAGCACAAATAAAATTGATTGGTGTGTGTCTAACAAACTATTGTTTATGAATTGCTAGTCATACTGTTTAATGCATTAAACATGTATTGAATTCTTCAGTATGTAACACTCGAACGAAAGAGGTGAGACTAATTGCATTCAGTGATTAAATATTTGAAAAACATATAATGTTCTCCTATTTTCATAATTTACTTTAACAAAAATGAATAATAGACTTGTTTCAAGCAATAGAAGAATAGATAAGTTATTTATTATCTATGAATTCCAATTGAGACTACTGCAATAGAAACCTACTCTTTAGCTTTGCTAGTGATTGGCTTGTCTATGTGTTTGTGATACTTGATAACTAGTAATATTGCTTCTTGTTACAAAAGCCAATAAGGTAAGTGGGTACAGTAGATGACATATGCTTTGAGCAAGGTCTTGTTGACTGTGGAGGTGTTGAATGCATTAATTACATGTTTATTGCCTGGGTGGCCACTACCCTATCATCAAAGCATGGAAATTTTTTATTTAATGTCTGAATCTTTGAAGAAATTTATGAGGTTGGTCCATTTGTTTTGCAAATTTTATCATTGTTTCTATGGTTCATGTTTCACTATTGCAATTGTTAGTTTTTGTCGATAGGCAAGCTTATATTTGCATTTGTTGAATTTTCTTTTGAAATAGTTTCTTATTGTTCTTAAACTTGTCATGTCCAACCAAATTTTATTGTTTAAAGTATTTTCATGTTTTTCCCATAGTTGGTCGGAGTGGGTCTATTATTCATTTTCGTTTAGATAAATTAGAAAACTAAGTTTACATTATATATTCTGAAAAATATTTAATCATGAACTAATGAATACATGTTTAATCTATTCAATGCAAATTATGCGAGTTGTGTTTGAGAGGTGGTGGATACACAAGCATTAAATGCAAAGTTAATTCATGAAATCTTAGGTGGTTGTTGCCTTCAATTTGTGCCAATTCTTGTTTGTTAATTACCTCTTGAAAATATTTATCCTAGGAACAATAGACTGCTCGTAAGCAATTTGTGCATCTATTTATGATACTTCAAGTGATTCATCAATAGTGCAATTTTGCACAAGAACAAGCACATAAAAGAGGAACAAACAACTTAAAAAACTATGATCTTTTGAACAAATCACAGACAAATGAGAATAAGAAGAAACAAAACCCAAAATTCATACAAGATTTCATGAATTAACTATGCATTCTTTGCATACGCACTGACCAACTCTCCAACACATCTGGCACCCACGGTCCAAAAGACCTTGTTCAATCCATTCAGTTTTCCCTCTAACACTTCTAGCTATCAAGTATCAAAAACAAATAGACTATATACTCAACAATTGCACACCATTTATACAACTCATGCCTTGTTCAAGCATTGCATAGAATCACAAACATTGAAGACAACAACCCACAACCAAAAACACATAAGATTTTCAACAAACAATAAACAAAAAATAGGCAAAAAATGACACTTGCCTCATATTCCATGAATTAACTATCTATTATTTGCTTGTGTTCATGTTAGCTATTCAACACATATTATGAAGTTTGCATTTAGTGCATTAAACTGCATTCTCTATTTTAGTAGTCACCAATCCGCTGCCAAAAGTCACAAAATATGCATCCTCCATTTAAATATTTTTCGCAATATATAATGTCCCCCTATCTTCCTAATTTGCTTAAAAGAAAATGAAAAATCGACCTACTCAGACTAATAGAAAAAGAGATAAACTATAATTTTCAAGTATGTTGGTTGCTGTTACAAAGGCCAGGGAAAAAAATGGGTTTAGTATATGGCATATGCTATGTAACCCATGAACATGTAACAGTTGAAGCCAAGGAGTAGCTGAGTATTGTAACAAACAACAATTATCAAAGGAAGACATGAATGCTATAAGCAAAGTCTTGTTTACTATGGAGGCATTCAATGCATTCACTATGTATTCATTACCTGAGTAGCCATGTACTTAGCAGCAAGACTCAAGAAATTTGTATTTAATGTTTCCATGTTTGCAAAAAATTTATTGCATTGGTCTTTGTTTTCTTTTCTTTTTTTCACATTTTAACATGTGCTTCTCTGTTTCATGTTTATGAATGACATAGTATCTTGCACAATTTGCATTTAAAAGACTATTGTTTATGATATGTGAGCCATACTATCTAATGCATTAAACATGCATTGCATGTTTTAGAAGGGTATGTTTAGGATCATGATGGGCCAAAAACTGGCAATGGGAAACAAATTACATTTTGGATTGACTCAAAAACGCGAAAATGCCAAGTTGACTTTTTTTAGGCTTGGGTGTCAGTACATTTCTCCAAACCAATAACCAAACCTATTTTTACAAATCAGATATCCAATCCAAATTGGATATCTAATTTATACAAACAATATAAATAAAAAACAACCGGCTGTTAAAGTCATTTTACACACTTTGAATGCGAGCGCACAAGGAGAAGTCGAAATCCGATATCCGTTTTCACTAGATATCCGATTTCAAAGGTAAGTTTTTGGTTTTTTTAATGTTGTAATCAACTTTTTAATTAGATTCTTATAATTTTAAGTAGTTCTAATGATTTTTTTTTCAAAAGTAGGGGTTTTTGTTGATTTTTATTAAAAACTAGAGTTTACAATGATTTTTTATTAAAAATTGATGTTTTAAAATGGATTTTGATTAAAAACTAGTGTTGTTGATGTATTTTTTTAGTCAAAAACTAGAGTTTGTTATGGATTTTTGTGAAAAAGTAGGGTTTTTGGGGATTTTTGTGAAAAACTAGGGTTTTTTTACAATAATTTCATTTATATTATGTAATTTCAATTAGATTAATTAGTTTTTAACTTTAATCATGTATTATGGCTGAGAATGAAAATGCACAAATGCCAAATGTTCCACCACCTCTGTAGCCAAATGCTCCAGCACCTTCGCAACCACCAATTGAAGACTTAATTGGTGAAAAATTGGGGCAATTGAGGGGCATTTGTGAAGTTTATAAGACAATCCCTCGATTAAGAGATATGACAAACACATTGAAGGAAATAATTAGAAATATAGAAACCCTCTCCACCCAACATAATGCCTTTCATTCATGGTGAGAAGACATGAGGGAATATTATGCATGTGGATTGTCTTACGATGATGTGAAAGATCTCCAAATAACCAAAGCCCAAATAGCCTCTTTATTCACTAACCCTTGCACTGGTTTGCCAGTGAATGTTAAACAAAACTTTCTATAAGATGGTGCACAAATAGGGACATTGTAGATACCTTTTGGGATCGTTGGTGTATGGTTTTTGATAACCATCGAACAACAATTCTGATATACCATTTTACTATATTAAAAAATTATATGTTGAGTTTATGTTAGGGCATCATGTCAATTACTTTGACATTAAACCCTTCCAGGGCATCGGTGGAGGTATGCCCCAGGATAGACGAGGGAAAATTAGAGTAGTCTCATGCCCATATGTTCCCCCTCCTCCCCTTCCTCCTCCACCTCCAATGTATCATCCAAAGATTATCCAAGATGCAACCACACAGACTATTCAGGCTATTCACTCTTTGAGTGGTCATTTGGTTTCACATGCTTCTATAGTAGCTTAGCCACATTCTGGTGATGTTGGTGAAGGCTTGAGTGCTACTGCATCATCCTCCTTAGGTCCACATATTTGTGTGGCACATACTTGCACTATGTGCCACCAGATATGCTTGGGTCCTCTTGTACAACCCGCTTAGCATCCCTTGGACACTTATGATTATGACCTCCATGATGTGGACATTATAGATTAGTCGCAGGGGAGTGGAGCGCACCCTATAGAGTCCTCTCTTGCTAGAGAGGGGGATGTTGGAATAGTGACACAGGTAAGATTTAAGTTATAAATTCATAACTTGCATTTGTTTTTAAATGAATATTAATAAGAGATAGTATCAAGTACTAATATTTATTTAGGTGGTCTATTTAACAGTTGATGTCTGAGAAGGAGCTCACACGGGTGATTGATATCACCCTTAGGGCCATTTCATTTGGCTTGGACACACACACAGTATATATTTTTTGCACTCACTTGTTTACATTTTTTAATATATACTTGCTTGTCATTTGAATTGTCATTAATGATATTATATAATAACTTATATGTTTATCTTATTTTCCTCTTTTAGGAAATACCTAGTGCGAGTGAGGTGCAACCTTGTCCAGACTATGGAGGTGCAAAGTTAGATAAGGGGAAGGTAATTGAACTCAAATTGGATTGAATTAAGAATTTTTAGATCTTATATTGATTATACATACATCAACATAGATTGGTAGTTTCATATGTACTTGTCATTTTTATGTATAGACAATTATGAGCTATACATTGTTGTTGAAAAGTGACACACTTCCTGAAGGAGTAGGTATTGGAACACCTCAAGGAGTAGGTTTTGAAACACCTCAAGGAGGAGGTGTCGAAACACCTAAAGGAGATAAAGAAAAAGATCAACCTAAAGAGGTATGTGTTTATTTTATTTTGTGTTTGGTAAATATGTTCCTATTACCAATAATCATATGCTAACTTGGATCAATTTTATGTTTTTGTTAACATATATAGATTGGAATTTCAAAAGTTGGTTTCGTATATTCTAGGACTCCTGATCCCTTGAAGAGACGTATATTTCAGGTAATCAAGATTTCAATTTTAGAGTTCAATTAAAATTCAATGTATATTGATTTTGATGTTAATTATTCAATTTTAAATTATATAGTATAACTAATCTCAATTGTGGTTTGAATTTTTCTTGTGCAACTACCTTCAGAGCCAATGAGTGTTTCAAAGAGGCTCCATTTTGATGATCCACTAGTAGTTTAGGATAAGATAGACATTTTGGCATGTAAATTTTGAATAGATATTGAGATGGCATATGCCACATTTTGTAAAACTTTGTTTGAGTTGGCGTCAATGCCATTTTTGTATATGGACATACACTTGATTATTGGATAATTTGATATATAGAAGTTGAAAATCAAAATTTAATTTGTTCCTCATGTGCATGATTAAACTCTTTGAAAATTTTATCTTGAGCAATGGTTAAATATAATGTACAATAGGATAAAAAAGAATGGTTATATTATGTAGTTTATATTTATATCGATGATTACATTGCATTGCACATATTTTAAGTTACTCAAAGCATTACTTCACATTGAATAACTAACAACTAGATGTTGATAGATGAAAAACTTTCAATTACAATATAGTTTTTACAAAGTCAACCTAAGCAGTTATGCAATTACTTCACATTGCATAACTAAAAACTAGTCCAACAGTTGTCAATTGCATTTTCTTGTCATGGAATTCTATGAGACCACATTTCTTTGAGGATTTTTTTCAAATATTTCATTGCCTTGTCTATGCTACCACTTTTTTCATACATGTCTACCAAAGCTTTTTATCAAATAGTTCACTGGATTGTTGGTAGGGCTTATTGGAACTTGTACGCTCTGACCTCACTCACTCATGAAACCACTTCATTTCCTCTTAATTTTGTTTGCTTAAAATTAAAACACCATCGTATTATGCTGTCTCATAATTTGGCTTACACTTTCTTTGTAAAATCACCAATTTTCTCTTGTTTTTTCCCCTTCCAACTAGGGTTTCACACTTTTACTCTTCCTAGGTACTCTTAATCACTCAGATATCTTAAAAACCATTAAATACACCTGTTTCAATAGTTTCCAACAAGTTCCAACCTATTTTCATTCAACTTCTCAAAAACTCACTCTCTAGCCTTACTCAAAAGACACAAAAATTTGTGTTTCTTAACAAGGAAGCCTTCTCAAACCACTCTAATCCCTTTATCACCCCTAAAAACTTGTTCCTAATCCTACCCATAACTAATTCATTCCCATTCCTCTGAGGTACAACCTACACAGAAGGAGGAATGGCCTTGTCAATTCATGAAATCTTACATGTTTTAGGTGCTCCTGCACCATACTCCCCAGGTATAAAATATTTATGCCCAATAAATCACTCCATAGGTCTACTCATATCTTCTTCACAATCCCTTCAAACCTTCTCCAAGTCACTTGCATGGAAATATTCATCCGAGGGATTTTGTACCCTTCATGCTTTGCATTGTCTTGGTCTTGCCATGCTCGATCCTTCTGAAATGGATCTTCTTGCTGCTATTTGTCTTCATTGACATATTCAAATGGTGTTTCCAAAGCTTTGAAACGTGCACACAAAAATTCAATAGACAAAGCTAAACATCCATACATTAGTACCTCTATTTCATGCTCTTCCATAAGCTTTTGCCAACTAGACATGTATCTATGCCCTTCAACTCTTCTCTTCACAATATTTCTCAAGTTCTTTATGGTTAGAACCATCCACATAGTAGCATACATTTTAAACACAACAAAATATGAAAACCAAGGACAATCCCCTATCCTAACACCATATTCCCCAAACTCTTCTTCTCTAGCCTTCACTAGGCCACTCACCATCAACTCTTCCTCTCTAGTTTCCCACCTAATCTACTATTTACGAGATTACACATTTGAAGTTTGATAGGTTGAGAGGTTAAGTGTGATATATTTATGCTAAATAAGGTCAATGAAGACCATTTAAGGTGTATTAAGTTGAAGTTTTGATTCTAGGGGTCCAATATGCCAAAAATGCATTCTTGCTTCAAAATTGTCAAAATTGCCATGTAGTCTTTTGAATGCAAATTATTAAAATTGTAAAGGGAAGTGCAAGATAGGAGTATAGAAGTTGTGGTAGGGTTAAAATAAAGGCGTTTTACTATTTTTTCACAACAAGCTATGGTCTCATGGCTTTTTTTCACACAAAAAATAGCATTGGAGTTCGATTGGAGGCTGAAAACTACTTGTAAGGGCATCAATAAATCTTTTTCCACAACTCGTATGACCAAACCGAATGTTCTATAACATCGAGATGGATACATTTAGGTTAGTTATGGTTCCCTTTCACACCCAAACAGACTGAAGCAGTCCGACCTACGATCAATCATCAAAATCCCTTAAGAGTCCAAAGTGTAGAAGGGCAACAATATTTGACAGACTATTAATAAAAAACCGTGATGCTTAGAGAATCTCCATCTAAGGATATGGGATAATTTTGGGACCATCTACAATAACCTCTCTTTTTTTTTTCTATCTCGGAGGTGTTTTCCCATGGTGATGAGTTTTCAGTTAAGGGAAAAGTTGCCAAATGCAAGCAGTGTAAAGTTGCAAAGTGGTGCAACTTTCATTCTCCAACTCGTACGACCAAATGGAATGTTCCAAAATATATGGATGAGTACATTTACACTAGGTATGGTCCTATTTTGCACCCAAATATTCCGAATCACTCCAAGCTACATTGGACAAATGATTTCGATTAAGAGTCCAAAGTGCTAAAAGGAAATAATCTTGGAAGAGCTATTTATTGGAAACCATGATGCTTACAGACTCTTTGTCTGAGGATATGAGATCTATTGGGACCATCTACAATAACCTCTCTCATTTTTTTCTATCTCGGAGGCGTTTTCCCATGGTGATGAGTTTTCAGTTGAGGGAAAAGTTGCCAAATGCAAGCAGTGTAAAGTTGCAGAGTGGTGCAAATTTCATTCTCCAACTCGTACAACCAAAAAAATTGTTCCAACACATGTGGATGGGTAATTTTACACTAGGTATAGTCCTCTTTTGCACCCAAATATTTCGAATCACTCCGAACTACATTGGACTGACGCTTTCCCTTAAGAGTCCAAAGTGCTAAAAGGAAGCAATCTTTGAAGGGCTATTTCTCAAAAATTGTGATGCTTAAAACCTCTTCATTTGAGGATATGAGATCGTGTTGAGACCATCTACAATAACCTCTCTTAGTTTTTTCTATCTTGGAGGCGTTTTTTCGTAGTGTTGAGTTTTCAGTTGAGGGAAAAGATGCCAAATGCAAGCAGTGTAAAGTTGCAAAGTGGTGCAACTTTCATTCTCCAATTCATACAACCAAATAGATTGTTCCAAAACATCGGGATGGGTATGTTTACACTAGTTATGGTCCTCTTTTGGACCCAAATACGCCAAATCACTCCGAGCTACATTGGACCGACGATTTCTCTTAAGAGTCCAAAGTGCTAAAAGACAACAATCTTTGAAGGGCTATTTCTCAGAAACCGTGACACTTAAAAACTCTTCGTTTGAGGATATGGGATTGTGTTGGGACCATATACAAAAAATTCTCTCAGATTTTTCTATCTCGGAGGCGTTTTCCCGTGGTGATGAGTTTTTAGTTGAGGGAAAAGTTGCCAAATGCAAGTAGTGTAAAGTTGTAAAGTGGTGCAACTTTCATTCTCCAACTCGTACAACCAAATGGACTATTCCAACACATCTGGATGGGTAATTTTACTCTAGGTATGGTCATATGTTGCATCCAAATATGCCAAATCACTCCAAGCTACATTGGACCGACGATTTCCCTTAAGAGTCCAAAGTGCTAAAATATAGAAATCTTCAAAGGGCTATTTCTTGGAAACCATGACTCTTACAAACCCTCTGTTTGAGGATATGAGATTGTGTTAGGACCATCTACAATAACCTCTCTCGGTTTTTTCTATCTCAGAGGTGTTTTCCCGTAGTGATGATTTTTTAGTTGAGGGAAAAGTTACCAAATGCAAAAGGTGTAAGGTTGCAAAGTGGTGCAAATTTCATTCTCCAACTCGTACAACCAAACAAAATATTCCAACACATCTGGATGGGTAGTTTTACGCTAGGTATCATCGTCTTTTGCACCCAAATTTTTTGAATCACTTTGAGCTACATTGGACCGACGATTTCCCTTAAGAGTCCAAAGTGCTAAAAGACATCAGTCTTTGAAGGGCTATTTCTCAGAAACCATGATGCTTAAAAAATCTCCATCTGAGGATATGGGATCATGTTGGGACCATCTACAATAACCTCTCTCTATTTTTTCTATCTCAGAGGTGTTTTCCCGTGGTGATGATTTTTCAGTTGAGGGAAAAGTTGCCAAATGCAAGCAGTGTAAAGTTGCAAAGTGGTGCAACTTTCATTCTCCAACTTGTATGACCAAACGAATTGTTCCAACACGTTTGGATGGGTACGTTTATGCTAGGTATGGCCCTCTTTTTCACCCAAATACGTCGAATCACTTTGAGCTACATTGGACCGACGATTTCCCTTAAGAGTCCAAAGTGCTAAAAGACAACAATCTTTGAAGGGCTATTTCTTAGAAACCGTGATGGTTACAATATACTAATGTCAATGAAATGTGGGGGAAAAGATATTTAAGGTTGGATCAAGCTTCTGCAAGTCCTAATAGACATGTTTGATGAGTTTACAGGGTGTGGAAAGGTTTGGGGAGTGAAGTTGTACCCAAGTTTGGTTTTGACGATCAAATTAGAGTTTAAATCATCTTTAATTGTAATTATATATAAATAGGAGATATTACAAAACCTGGTTCAAACGAGCATACCAACAAGAAAGAAATAGGAAGAAAACCTCTGGTTGTAGCTCGATTAAGTAAAAAAATATCTTTACATTTTAAACATACCCTTTATACAATGCCAAACATTTGACCCGTATTTCAAAAAGCATCACTGGATATAGATTATGCCTATACATAGTTATGACCTTTTTACATTGTTTCACATTTTAAAATTCAAATTTTACAAAATTTGCCTATTGGAGGCATTCAGGGCACAGTCTTCCACAAGAGTAGTATGTTGATGTTCTGGAGTGACAAGCACCTGTACAAACCATCAAGGTAGCAGTTAAACTACATACAATAGAAACGATGCTTAGAATAACCAATCTATATTATTGTAATCTGTCACATACCTCTTTGAAAGTATCAGAGTTGCCTATTGTTGCAGCAGGTCCATGGCCAATTGTGCCAGGAATATCGCAAAAGTTGTCAAATGATAAATCTATATTATCACAACAAAAAAGATGCTTAGACTAACAAATCTATATTAATCTAAACAACCTGAATGATGATGAATTGGTAATGCAAAATATAAAATATTCTAAGAATAACCAATCTATATTATTCTAAATGACCTAATTGATGATGAGATGGTAATGTAAACTATAAAAGATTCTTTGAATAACCAATCTATATTATTGTAATCTATTGCATACCTTTCTGAAAGGATCAGAGCTGGCTATTGTTGCAACAGGTCCATGATCAATTATGCCAAAAATATCCCAAAATTACATACAAATTATCACTATTAAAGACACCTGCATTGCAATAGTATAGAAAATATTAGTATTAAATAAAGAACACTAATGAACTTAAGCATAATGAACCTAAGAATTGTACCTTCCATTCTTGAATATGCTATTCAAGTGTGCTTGAAGGGTCATCTCTTTGCTTAAGAGTATCCAATATTGCTTCATGATCAACATTACTAAGTGTCCATAGTTGTTTCTTCTTTGGTCTGGCATGATGCTTCAACAACTTAACATTTGTTGCTATAACAAGGTGTGAATACATGAGAATGGTTTTGTGTTTCTCATAGTCTTCAAATGCAAGTATGCCATTCTTTCTAATCATGTATATTCACAACCAAGTTCCTGCAACCATAACTAAACCTGTAGGATACACAAACCCATCATCATCTTCCATTGATTGTGTTAGCTTGTTCTTTAATCGCACACATCGAATCAACCAATATTCTGATCTCTCTTCATTCCCTTGCGGTGCGACAACTGCAAAAACATGTCCTGGCTGTAGTAGATCTAAAAGGCAGTCGTAATCAAGTGAAATTTCCATTATGTCATTTGTCATGGATATAGTTTGAGATAAAAGGAGTTAGATACTATGGAACCCATGTATCCACCCACTCAATTGACTCGCATTGATCCCACTCGCATTGAATACAACTCTGACAAAAAAATGCCAACTGTTGTGTCTAAATGGTCCATGTGTTTGCATCTGAGCTTCAAAATGAATGCATCTTTGAAGAATATTTGATTGTATGACAATCCAATCTGCCTCCCATTGTACCCTCCTCAACCAACCAAAAGAATCTTTGCACTTTTTAATCAAGTGTCCCTCCTTATGACAATGCTGAACTACACCAATCAACAATAGAATGTGCATCACTGAATTTTTCTCCTGAAGTTTTCAATTGCTCCTTAACTAGAGCTCTCTTTACACATGCACTTGCTCCATCATGCTCCCCTTTCCCATGCCCAACTTTAAAAAACTCCAAATATTAGGTACACCCCTCTCTAAATGCATTATACTCAACCAATAAAACATACAAGCATTCTTGAATTGACCTGTACAGTTATTTGACCAAATGAGATGTCAGCCCAGTGCTATATCATGCTCGTGCAAGAACTCAAAAAAATTCTCGAAACAATGTTGGACATACTCGGACGAGTGAGATCTATCATCACTCATATAAAAATGATACTCTCTGATTATCTTTTGATCCTCCTCTATACTATCAGGCGCATGTCTAAACGTTATGTGGAAAAAAATAGCAATCTGAATGAAATTGTAATACTAAGATTGTACCTCGTTTTGTGGTTGAAATGTGTAGTTTTCTGCAAAATCAACCATTGATATAATAGTGCCAATCAAAAAAGAGTCCTTACATATTTTGAATTTTTGATCCAACCACTGAGACCTATGACTATGCCTTGCATATTTGTAGAAAATATTGTTCTTAAAATCTGAAATAAAATCAGTAACATTGCATTCTTTTGTAACCAACTCACATCTAGAACCTTCACCTCCACTCTGAAAAGTATAACTGACTATCTCATATCTCTTTTTCTCAACAATAATCTTTCCAAATTCATGTTTGGAACCCTCATGAAAACATTGAACAAAATTTGAAAAGCCACCACATTGTGAGCACTTCGCATTTAAACAATCATTTCTATAGAAAAAGGAACCATCATCTCTAGAACATAAAAATAGATCTAGCAAGTCCCTTGATGATTTCAGAAGATGCATTGCACCACACTCCTGCAACATTTCATTAGTATGCAAAGTAGAATGGATATAACATAATAGTTCATGGTACATTGAAAACTCCACATGGTATTTGCAGCAACAAGTATTACGAATCTTAAGAGACACACAATAAAATGGCTTAAAACCTTCAAAAGTCCTTTGTGAGATTTCCATATTTGGATGTGTTTCAATAAATTTGTTGAACAACATTGTTTGGCTTGATTCCAAGAAATGTTTAGGATGTGGTTTACGGTCTCGACTGCCAATTATTAACTTTAAAACATCCTTTGCATTGGATGATACTCTAGAGTTATCATGCCAAAATTGCTGATTTACCTGCTTTACATTATCAGTTAGCTTCTTATCAACACATGAAAGCCTCCCGACAAAAGCCCATGTATCATTTTGAAGAGGATCATCTATTCTTTCTCTTCTTGCAAGTGCTTTATCTAAATTTTTACGATTTATGTCAAAATCAATACAAGTTTGTCTCATAAAGTGAGCCTTTTTCAATTGATGGCTTACTAGGGCAGTTGTAATGACTCTCTGAGTAGCTCTCTTATATTTTCCTTGTTATTTTTTCCAATAGACTTGAGAGCAATACAAATATTTTTGACAATAATAGAATTTTTTTCGGTCTTCTTGTTCACACGAATCTTCAATTTGGCTAGCAAAGGTCTCATCTTTTGCATCTTTAGCAATTGTACAAAAAGTTGGCATTGCTCGGTCAATGTCTTATCACTAAAATATTGGTTGAAAATTCTTCTAGCCCACAACCGAATAGTTCATGTTGACCTCTTTCCTTCAAAATTGTTTATAATGTTATCATCAATTTCAACTAACCATTTAGGGGTCCTTGAAGGTCTTGAATCTGGAATATGTCTTTCTTCCACACAAGGTTCTTCATTTCTCATTTAATTTGGTGAAACATAATTTACACTTGCTTCAATATTATGTTCAACATCTTCATTTCCAACATTTTCACCTTGAACATTTTCAATATCAATTTGAATAATTTCATTCCCAATTTCAATATCATGTTGAACATCTTCAATTCCAACATTTTCACCTTGAACATTTTCATCATCAATTTCAATATTTTCATTCCCAATTTGAATATCATGTTCAACATCTTCAATTCCAACATTTTCACCTTAAACATTTTCAATATCAATTTGAACATTTTCATTCCCAATTTCAATATCATGTTCTACATTTTCACCTTGAACATATTCATTTTCCTCTTCACTTGAAAGACCATAGGGCTTAGGTTCACCAATATTTAACATACCTTGTCTTTTCTTCCTATGACCTTCTCTATCTCTTTGTATATATTCTTCAATTTGTTCTTTTGTCAGTTTTCTCTTACATTTTTTCTTTCGACGACTGCTGCTCCCTATTATACCTCATAAAAGATGCTAAAAAATCATTCCTTATGACAAATTTGAGTACATGATGCTCCAATTTTTTAATCTTTATCTCTTCCTATTTGAAACCACATGTTTGTCGACTGCAAAGTGCTGCAAACATAATGTAGGGTCCATTGGAATGCACAAAAATGACCCACATGGGGTTTTTCTATGGCCCCCAAATCTTATATCTGATTTGGAAAACATTTCAAAATGTTTTTCAATGGTAAGATTTTAGCTCTAAACATAGAAGTTTTATAAATTGGATATCCGATTTGTGCCCACAGAGACCTAAGGGTTAATAGTAGAGAGTGGGAGAGTGGGAGATTGAGAGAGGGAGAGGGAGAGAGGGAGAGGTGGAGGGATAGATAGAGAGAGGGAGAGTGGGAGGGAGAGTGGGAGAGTGAGAGGGAGAAAGGGAGAGTGGGAGGAGGAGGGAGAGAGGTGAGGGAGGAGAGGGAGGTGGGAGAGAGGGGGGAGAGGGAGAGGGAGGAGGGAGAGTGGGAGGGAGGGAGAGAGGGGTTTAAGAGTTTAGGGAGGAGAGAGAGGGAGAGTGGGAGGAGAGAGGGAGAGAGGGTTTGGGTTGAGGGAGAGTGGAAAGTGTGGATATTGAAGAGAGGGAGGCTTGAGAGAGGTGGGGAGGGAGAATGGGGAGAGAGAGAGGGTTTAGGGTTGAGGGAGAGAGATTGAGAGAGAGAGAGTGGGAGAGTGAGATTTTAGCTCTACACATCATAGTTTTACAAATTGGATATTCGATTTGTGCCCACATAGACCTAAGGGTTAATGGTAGAGATTGGAAGATTGGGAGAGTGGGAGATTGAGAGAGGGAGAGTGTGAGGGAGATAGGGAGAGAGGGAGAGGGAGGGAGAGAGGGTTTAGGGTTGAGGGAGAGAGGGAGAGAGAGGGAAGTGGGAGGGAGAGATGGAGAGAGAGAGAGGGAGAGTGGGAGGGAGGAATAGGGAGGGAGAGTGGGAGGGAGGGAGAGGGGTTTAAGAGAGGAGGGGTGGGAGGGAGAGGAGGTGGGAGATGAGAGAGGGAGAGGAGAGTGGGAGAGAGAGATAGGGATAGGGATGAGGAGAGGAGAGGGAGAGGGAGGTGATGGGGAGAGTGGGAGAGTGAGAGGGAGAAGTGGGAGGAGGGGGAGAGGGAGATGGAGAGAGAGAGGGATAGAGGGAGAGGGAGAGTGGGAGAGTGGGAGATTTAGAGAGGGAGAGAGGGAGAGAGTTTGAGGGAGAGAGGAAGAGTGGGAGAGGGAGAGGGAGAGGGAGAGGGAGAGATAGGTGGAGAGTGAGAGGGAGAGAGAGAGGGTTTGGGGTTGAGGGAGAGAGGGAGAGTGGGAGAGTGAAAGGGATAGTGGGAGAAGTGAGAGAAGAAGAGGGAGAGTGGGAAGAGATAATATTGAAATATTTTATATATTAGTAATATATATATTTAAATATTTATAGATTAACTAAAATATTAAAATAATATTTAAATACTATACATAATAATATAATATATTATATATTAAATACATAATTCGGTAAGAGATTATCATAAATTGTCTATTATATATTATTACATTATAAACTATATTGTATATTATATATATTAAATTATAAAATTTATTGCATTTTTGAAATCATATATTAAAAATTGTATAAATTTTTTAAAACTCATATCTAAAACATATCAGATATCGGATATTCGATATGATGACACATAATTTTATGCCTAGGGATTAGGCTCGAGCTTGCTTTAAAATTTGGTTCAGACCTGCCAATCCTAAGAAGTCAAACACGAAAAACATGTTTAACAACTTACCTTTCTTTTCTAGACTTCACCCATGTGGCTGATGACTTTTATTTTACCCAAAATTGATGAAATGAAAAGGATTTGTAAAGGATTTTCTCAACTTTCTACCAATATAAATTATACTTTACTTTTAATCTAATAAATAATTATTATTCATTTTTTATTAGAATTACGAATAAAGTCCTGATTGATAGTCTGATAGAAAAACATCTATAGCTTTCAAACGGTATCAATTTTTTTGAATCCAAAACATGTGTCACATTCTATGCTTCGCATACTATAGGATTAATTTTTTTTTTGAATTTCATGAAGTTTTGACCAAGTTAAGGTGGTCAGACATATGAGTTTTTATATTTTTTAAAAGTTGTAATAAAAAATTCATAATTAATTATTTACTTGAAAAAAAATTACAAAACAATATGCATCACATCTAGACATGAGTCCTTTACTTATATCTAAAATATTATCATTTTATTATGGTTAGGGTGGTCAGACAGACACCTACTTCTTATTTTTTCCCTAAAATTTTAGTACTACTGCATTGAAGTTTCAATTATTCACCAAATGGATTTTTATTCTTACAAAATATAACCTACTAGTTTAGAAACTACATTCAATTTTCCATAGATTCTATTTTTACATATTTTTGAAATAATATAGATAACTTATTCAAATTTTTACATCAAGTTGCTTACCTCTAATTTTTCTGAATTTTCATTGCCACTTAAGGGCCTATTTTTTCCATGATGATCCTACACATACCCATCATCTACTATATTGTTTCTGAAGGTTGCATAAATGACATTTAGACATTAACTATTTGCAAAATATATAATTTTCTTCTATTTTTGCAATTTTCTTTAAACAAAATGAATATTAGGTCTAGTGTAAGAAACA
This sequence comes from Sequoiadendron giganteum, assembly GCA_007115665.2. Classification (NCBI taxonomy): domain Eukaryota; kingdom Viridiplantae; phylum Streptophyta; class Pinopsida; order Cupressales; family Cupressaceae; genus Sequoiadendron; species Sequoiadendron giganteum. The sequence continues at coordinate 155,432,070 of CM021107.1, read as the reverse complement.
AAGAAGCAGAATAATTGTCTATTATCACTCAATTGAAAATGAGACCATTGCAATTTTAACATGCTCGTTGGTTGTAGCAATGCGTAATATAGCAACTCATTCATGCCGTTTGTTATCCACTGCACCTATTTGTACAATTAGGCCTTATAAAAACAAATGAAATTTTCAGTCACACCAGAATGAATGGAATGTAAGAGTAATTGATTTGGGAAGTGAAATATAAAGTGCAGAGTTTGGTCTTGATTAGTAGAACTTGTTTGAACAATTATGGAATAAAGTTGATCACATATGATAGTAAACATTTGTAAGTAATTCATACTATTAGTAATTTTTCGTAAATGAATCTAATTACTTTGTAAGGTAGATTCAAATTAATACTTTTTAAAGAAAATAGTTACCTATGTTAGATAAAATTCAACTAATTGCTTGAAAATGAACCTAATTACCTTATAGTATAAATTAAAACATTTGGTAACATAAAATTGAAATAGTTGGTCTAAAATGAATCTAATTACTTTTTTATTAATAAAAGATTAGTTTGGAGAAAATATAAAAAAAAATAGTAAGGGAATACTGATTACTATAATTAGTAAATGAACGTTGCCTTTGGTGAAATTATTTAGACTATGGCTAAATATTATATGCATTTCCAAATTAGAAAATTAATTGACTAGCGGTAGGAAAGTATGTATTTAAATTAAATTAAATCAACTTATTGTTTTCAAATATAGTAACTAGGACTAAATAATTTAGAAAATAAGTGCTCATTACTTCACAAGAATATGTTAATTAATATGAATTTTATTTTTAATATAAATTAAATAATTTATAATACTAATTACTGTGATTCATAAATGAAGATTTCCTTTAGTAAAATAATTTAGACCATTGCGAAAAATTAGATGCATTTTGAAATTAGAAAATTAATTAAGTAGTAGTTGAAAACTAATTACTTCTATTAAATAAAATTAACTAATTGTTTCAAAATATAGTAAGTAGTACTAAATAAGTGCTTGTTAGTTTGCATTAACATTTTAAATAATAATACTAATTTTCTTTTGAATTTAAACTAAATCATTACTAATTATCTAGGGAAAAATGGTTACAAGTTGATAATTTTTGTAAATAAGTACAAATTTTAGTTTGCATGAATAAATGATATTAATTACTTTTTATAATTATAAATTGAAATACTTTTGTGAAAGAATTTTCCAAGGAGATAAATTATTTAGTAGTAATTACAAACTTACTTGTGATCTGACTAACATTAATAAGTTAAGTTAATTGAAAATGCTAGAAACTAAATTTCCTTTGCAAATAGTATATTTTTTGTAATTTTAAATTTGCTTAATATTAATCAATGACAAATAGGCCATAAAAAAATAATTTTATGCAAATATTAATCGACCTTAAGCACAAACAAAACCTAATAGTTGACAAAGATTTCATGAATGAACTATGTATTCACAACATGTGTACCCACGAGCCCTCCAACACATTTTGCACCCATGGTCTAGAAGACCTTGCTCAAACCGTTCAATTTTCCCTCTAATGCTTGTACTTATCAAGTATGGAAATCAAATAGAAGAAACAAGAAGTTGTGCCAAAAATAGTACATTAAGGCTAGTGGTTTGGAGCATTTCCACTACCTCATAATTTGTAAATGATAAACAACTGTAAATGGGAATGGTTTTCTATGCTTCAATGCGGTGGATAGCTTATAGGTGTCGGCTATGTGCATAGATAGTGAAAATGGAAAAGGTCTTTGATGTAAATGTGTAAGAATATAGACCAAGAAGAATTTTGTCCTTTGATGAATGCATAAGATTATGGTCTCCAAGTTTTCTGACGAACCTTGAGGCAAAAATAAATGTTTTATTATTTAAAAGACATAGGATATTTGCTGAAGAAGAATTCAATTTTGGAGGATGCAATAGAGGTGAGTTGTTATTGGTGAGTTTAGCTTCAAAGCTGTTGTTCCTACGTTCCTTTCTAAATTCATACTAAACACAATTATTTATAATTAGTTTACTCAACTAAATCAATTTATAATACAAATTGTACAAGATTTGTACATGGACTTGTGGGAACATAAGCTGTGAATGCATAGGTGTAGCATGAAATACCAGAGAAGCAATTAGTTCTGTTTGTGCCAATTTTCATTTGTCTATTGTATGTTGACAAATTTTTCTTTTCAAATAGTTGCTTGTTCAATGAAATTGTGTTGTTTAAAATAATTTGACAATGGCCTACTACCTATCCATGCAATGAATTAGAAAATTAATTAGCTAGCAGTAGGAAAGTATATATTTTAATTAAATAAAATCAACTTACTGTTTCCAAATATATAAAATATTTATCCATATTCTAAATTATTTTACCAAAGGCAACGTTCCTCTACTAATTATAGTAATCAATATTCCCTTACGGTTTTTCTTAATGTTTTCTCCAAAATAATATTCTATTAATACAAAAAAAATAAGTTCAATTTTATGTTACCAAATGTTTTAATTTATATAATAAGGCAATTAGATTCATTTTCAAGCAATCAGTTTTATTTGTGCCAATTTTCATTTGTTTATTGTTTGTTGATAAATTTTTCTTTTCAAATAGTTGCTTGTTCAAAGAATTGTGTTGTTTAAAATACTTTGATAGTGGCCTACTGCCTATCCATGCATTGAATTCAGAGTTAATGCATTGTATGCTTGTATGAGGAAAAAGACCTTGCTCAAAGATCTAAAAAAGTATTGCTTTATCTAGTTACAACAGACTAGGAGAGATTGGGATTGGTGCCTATCACTAATACTAGCATATCATGTTTCTTAACACATTTTTTGATGTTGTTTGTATGTGTGAACCCTAATCCTAGACCTGCAAAAATATGGCAAACAAAATTAATATTAGATCCATATGCAAGTTAGAACTAAGATTTCCCATGAAATTCATCTACAATGCTCAAAATAGGAAAGAAATGAAGAATAAAGCAAGAAAAAAAATTAAATCCTATTTAAGCATGCAAACTCCCAATCCCATGGGGGAATTGGTGCCAATTTGATGTGTAAATTGGCCCTTTCCCAACTCCTTTGTGTGATTGGATGATTTTGATGAAGATTGATCCACTTGATGATGAAGAACAATATGATTCCTTGATAAAATCTGCAATAACCTAGCTATGACAATGGAAAATGCTTATGGAAATTGCTCTAAATATGAAGATAGTAAATTTTCTCTAAGTTGTGGATGATCAAATGAAAAGAAGAGCCTTCTATAAATAGAAATACAAGATGGAGGAATGAGAAAAATGAAGCAATGTGGGATTATTCAACATCCAAGTGCCAAGTGCCACTTGTAAAGATGTGAATGGAGGAAGCTTGAGCACATTTTGATGAATGAGCCAATAAATGATATTAGGTGGATTTTGAAATTTATGAAATGACTTGTTGGAGAGGAAAAAAAAATGACTTAAATTCCATTTGGCTCAATGCACAAGGACATGTAAGAGGAGATAAATGCTTTGTTGGAAGGACAAATCCACTTGGAGGGATTTTCAAACCTTTAGGAATATTCCCTTAAATATGCCATGTTGAGAGAAAATATGGATTTAATAAATCAATTAAATGTATTTTCATGTGCAAGTGGAAAAATCTAGAGAAATTAGGTGATTAGGATTAAATTAATCAGGATTTGATAGGAGATTAAATGATGTGACAAATTTGATTTATATTTTAGGATTTATTTAAATCAAAGTTGAGAGGAAAATGATTTAGATTTTAATTAAATAAAGATTTTGATTTATTTAATTAAAAAGGGAATGATGTTAGATTAAATTAAATAAGGTTTAATTTATTCAATTTAATAGGATGACTTTAGATATTTAATTAAATAAAACAAATTATTTAATTAAATAGAGACATAGGGTTAATTAAATTAGATTGATTAATTTTAATTAATAGGAGAGAATGACTTAACCAAAAAAATAATGATTTATTCAATTAAGGGATGAAAGGTGATGAAAAGCTTAAGAATATGATTCATGATGAAATAATGTTAGTGTTGATGCCAGAAGTTGGCAAGGTAATAGCCCTCTCTAGGAAACTCAATTTTAGGGGGGACCTATTGCGCCAAATTGAGTAACCTCCAAATTTTTAAAGAAGCCGACTTCTTCTATAACTAGGGTTTTGAATGGGAAAATGAAGCACATATAAAATAAAGGATCTAACTAAGGTGATATGCCAAGATTTAGATGATAGACATGATAAATCTATCTTGAGGATACAACTTAAGGGTGCGTTGGGTAGTCTATTGTGTTCCAAAATGAAAAATGAAAGATAGAGGCCTGAGTGATTCACCATATGACATAAAATAACATTCATACACATTTACTAGAAAGAAGAGTTAAAGACATGATATAAACCAACAAACTTGTATTTATTTATAGAATTCTGTGAATGAAAAAATCCAGTACAATAATGACACAGTAAAACTTATCAAATATGAAAGAAAACATAAAGGCCGAACAATGGCACAGTTTGTGAGTTCTTACAATAAACTAATAAAGCATTGAAAGGCCTAATTATTCTATCAATTCTTCTGTTGAAATCTGAACAAAAGTTGGGACTCTTGGAACTCTCTGCTTCTAAGGAGGAAGCAGTATTTAATGGAAACCTGGTTTGATGAGCAAGCAACAAGAAATATTCTCCAATCATGAGTAATGATGAGAATGCAATGATTTTTCTCTGGCCGTTACAACATAAAATATTTGGGCCATGAATGAGGATGTCCAAAGGCTAGATGCATCTCCTACGAATGATGGTAGTGGTTCCAATATACTAGTGCTCAGACATGTGCAATTCACTTATGGAGATAATTACAAAATATGGTAGTTGGTGATAGTTGTCGCCTGCTTTGTTTTCCTTTGTGATGAATCCTTTGGAAGATGTCGTGGCAAGTGGTTGGGATTTGATGTTCATCATTTCCCTAAATCGATGAAGAACTTGCGCTGTGAAGACACGTGGAGGTCTGTTTGATACTACGGTGGATGGTGGGGTCCGCTAAGAAATGTGCAAGAATTGATGCTACGTGGTGCACGGTCGGGACCCGAAAGGGAAGCGATGTAAAGAGGCTCAAAATTTTGTGAACGACTGACACAGGGAAGCCCGACGCAAGCCTTTGAAAGTGATGGAGGAAAATCCTGGGAAGAGCGTGTGGCTGAATAATGGTGACATTGGCACAAGTTTGTGCAAAAGGAAGCCCAACATTACCTTTTCTCAAAAGAGGGAGCGACCAATACTTAGGTAAAATAAAATCACCCGAAGGGAGCTTGGGAATTTTTATGTTCACAGCTTTTGGTGACTCATCAGGGGCCTTTCGCTTGTGGAATGAGGAACCCAAAGTTTTCTGGCCTATAGACCAGAGACCTATCCATTGGGTAGTGTGGTTGGAGCTTTGAGAGGGAGGTTTGCAGAGGTATCCATTCATCTTCGGATGGGGCAAAGAATCATGCAGAATTTTTTGTGCTCCCTACAACTCGATCACTTCTTTGTAAGGAAGTTCCATTGATATATCAACCCATGACTCAATTTGGAAAAAGAGACTTGCGATCAGCTGAATGATGTTCTCAAAATCCTCCACATCAAGGGGTTGGCTGAAATTTTATAAGGTAGACACATCTCATTGCTTTCCATTGAACTTTGCTGTAATATGATCCACTGTGGCCACTGAGTCATCCTCATGGAATGGAGAAGGGAAACCCATCTGAGTTAGGTGGGAGAGCCTGACCCTCATGCTATTCATTGTTTGATCCAACCTAGCAACACATGTGCTGGCATGAAGGACAACTATGTGGTAGTGGATCACCTTGTTGGTTGTTTTAGCAGTGGCCCTTCGATCAACAATCCCTGCATTTTCTAAGACCTCGTATGAGACCTGATATAACCTATTTAATAATCCCTTGGCCTCTAGAACTCTCTCCATGATGGAATAAGGAATTTTATTGATCACCTCATAAACCCTTCTGCTAAGACTTGTTACCTCCGCCATAAAAAAGAGTGTCGACTGTGGAGTTAGGTAGAATGCCTTCACTCTTTCCCAATATGAGATGTGTAATTGCTAGGCTATTTGTAGGAGGTCTATTTGATCGGTCGAGAGTAAGGCTAATTCCTTCAATAGGGTGATCTCCTCATCCCTTCGTTCGATATCACTTGCAAGCTCCTCAATCCTTTGGTTTGCTATGGTGAGTTGCCCCTACAGCTTCTGTAACTTTGTGAGATAGCTAACCTCAACTCGCTCTTTGTTTGTTGCTTCTTTCTCTATTTTAGATTTAAGCTCTGTAATTTCATTTTCTATTTTAGCATGGCAAATCTAGAAATCTACATCCTTTTGTTACATCTTCAACTTAAATTGATTAGATTCCTCATCTTTTTGTTGTATGTCCAACCCCAATTTTTCCAATTGGTCTTGATACTCCTGGTTCTTTTGTTGAAGCTCAGTGACTAGATTAGGATCAATCGACTGAAAATTTGTAAGTTCTCCTTAGAGCTTTGGTTATTCTATCTCCTTCTACAGTGATAGGCACTTATATTTAACCTCCATAGCCTTTTCCTTGGAGAGCAAGATGTCGATTCTATCCTTCAGGTTTTTTAGCTCCTCCTCATTTTTCTTGAGCTAATGACTAGACTTAAGAAATCTGGTGGTCACTACCTGTTGCATTTCCTCCATGAGCTCCACCTTATCTTGCGACTGGGCTATGCTCAAGTCGAGTCCTATGGCGTACATGTTGTAATCGTCCAACTACATCTCTCCTTGTAGTTTGTTGATAGTCGGGAACATAGTCGTAAAGTGTAGCGACTGTTGAGCCTCATGGAAAATAGTGTGTATCTTCGATTCTACTGGTCTCTTGGTGTCTTTAGCTCTTCTCTTCTAGGTTCTAATCACTCGTGCTTGCTTAGTTTTATCGCCCTCCAACAAGAATTCGGCGGGCGATCTGATGATTTCGCCTACGAAAGATGCATCGGGAGGAAGGGAGAAAGGAAATGAGAGGACATCAGTCCTGGGTGACCTCTTCTTCAGAATCTTGACAGTCTGAGGTGAGAAAGGAGGGATACTCCAATAATCAAATTGTGAACTAGAAGGGCCCGAAGAGAGTGGAGTCATAGTGGTCTCCATTTGTTGGGAAGAGTGGATCGACTCCACTATTGTTGTGGCAGGGGATGTATTAATGAAGGTAGCAAGGGCAGAGTGCATGATGCTTTGGGAAGTGGAATGGGCCAAGGCGAACAGTGTGAGGTTCTATGGAGGAGTAAGGGCGAATGGAGCCATATGAGTGAACTATGTGAAACCCCTCGTGATTTTTGAAATAGAGGTCAAAATGCAATGGCCGGTTGGTAAAACAAGAGGTGTCATGGTTACATCAAGGATGCCCAAGGTTTGTGAAACTAGAGAAGAGGGATCGAAAGATACCTACGGTGCGGATGACTACGGTTCTTGATTTTTTGCTGGCTCTTTGCTTGCATTGGGGACCTATGAAAATTCTCTAGAAAGTGCCTTAGTTCGTTGCTACTTTGATCGTGGTGGGCTGTCAACCGCCACAATTTCAAATTATTTTGGCGAGGTTGTTAGGGTTCACCTTGCTGTCCAGGTGCAATTCAGTGAAGACCTTGCACTCGATATATTAACCTTTATGTTGGAGGAAACCTTAACAGGTTGCTTTAATTCCTTCCCCCTTTGTTGTGCTGAGGTGTCTTGTATTTTTGCTTCTAGTTGAGCCCCTTCATCTGACTGTGACTTCACTTCCTCAGAACTAGGATTATTTCTATTGCCCTCATTAGAATCTAGATGCTCGTTGTTCCACAATTTTTTGAACTTTTTATCCATTTCCAGGATGTTATAGGGAGCCTCAGTCTGCTAGGTTTCTTGGCGGTATATCCAGAAGTCATTGATCTTCTCCTCTTTCTAGTCATAATTGTTTAGCAGATCATTGTGTAAGGTAGTTCCCATCTTTATTTTTTTATCATACAACCTAGTTGGGAAGTAGAACCTAAGCCAGGGCGGTTGACCATCTTCGGCAAGAATGTAGGCTAAGTCAATAATACATTCATCTGCATCCGAAAATGGATTCCGACGCTCTTCCCAGTAAGGTCAGGGATAATGCGTTACCTTGGCATATTTGTTTGGTAGGTCATTATCAGGGTTGTAGTTCCATTTTTCATAGATCCATACCAACTCAAGATGAGCCAACTTCACTTCCAATATGTCACGAGTATTTCTCTTAGCCATGCCCATTGTCTTGAATCTTATCGGGGGATTGAAAAATCCCTTCTTCTTTGCCTTCCCATTGCAAAAGGTGACGTTAATAATTGAAACCGGGAGGAAAACCTCCAATGCTAGTACCCAGTCTATAAGACATGATGGAATCCAGAAGGGCTCTCCAGTGAAACCGTGCAATCAGATGAACGTGAAGTCCTTTCCTAGAAACTAGTCGCACCTTGGAACAAAGTTCTGCATGAACTCGGTTTGGTTTGGGCTGAACCATAAGACAGTGTTATCTCCTCTTAAGTCCTACAAAATTGGATATAAGAAATAATCTGAAAATGTATAATAGTTAAATGTTGCAGAGAGGAGTGGAGTCCATACGGAAATCAACTTCCTATTCTAATTTTCATCAAAGATGGAGAGCTCAAAACGCCTCTAGAAGAAATCAGGATGCTAGTGTAAGAACATATGTGCAAGGAAAGATGGGAACCTGAACCTTAGTTAAAGCTTGTATTCTACTATCTAGCTAAGCATCTCTTGCTCAATAAATTCAATGAAATCATACTAGAAGAAAGAATGTTGCCTTCGTAATTGAAAGCCCAATCCTAGTTGAAACTCCTGGACCTCCTTGTCGGAGTCCAATCCACAAATGAACACCATCATTGAGAATGCATCTTTCATATAATCATGGAAGCTCTTAAGTGTGATTAGGATCTTCTTTATCTTATTTCGAGTCTATTTGCTATAGAAATTCATTGCAAGGTCCCTACTTCTCCAATACGACTCTCCTTTTGTTGGAGTGAATGACTCCATTTTTTGCACTTTGAAGCTTTGCTCTGAGATGCAAAGCATATTCCAGATAACCTCTTTGCTTATGTTCACAAGTACCTCTCGACCTTCGATGGTTTTGGTGTCTGGGTTGAAGTGTTTGATGGCTTCATCAACTAGTTCAGCGCAGTGGTGCACTAAAGGGACCATATATTAAGGAAACCCATAGTACCATCATTTTTTGCACCAAAGAATTTGGGTCGCTATTCCTTTTCATCCTTTCGCAGGCTTCCTCCCTTAGTGACTTGGGATTCTTTGTAAGAATGGGGTCATGAATGTTCTCCCACTGTTCTTGAATCCGTTTCTCAATTTTGCAGAGCCTCTTCTTCTCTGCAACTCGGGTATTTACCCAGGTTGGCTTTTTTGGTATCCCAAGTGAGGCATAAGAGACGTCTTGGAAGATGTAGGCCCATGGAACTACACGCATGAAATTAAATAAGATTTGTGTTCCTCCTTTTTGCAATTATACTTGAGAAACTTGAGTGATTTCCATTTACTTCCAATTCTTTGCCCAGAAAGCACACTGAAATAGTATAAATGAAACCTAAAAGATAATGCGAGGCTTTGAATTTCAACACCAGACAGTCTTTCATTTTAGGTTTAATTTACAGTCGGGTAGTGAATTCTCTATGATTATCTATCTTCAACTCCTTGTGTTGCAAAATTGTACTATACTTGGTTCCTTTGATAGTCCCATTCTTCTTAATTTTTTTGCATGTTGAAGAAGTTTTTATGCTCTATTTTGCCTTTTGCATGCAACACTTGGCTTTTCTTTGATTTCTTGCATTCAAGAGAGGTAGATAACGATTGCCTTTTGCATTTAATTCAACATGTACTACACGCTCCCTTACCCATTCGAGATAAGCTACTCGCCTCTTTTGAAAAGGAAATGATTCATAATTGTATTGGTAATAGCATCCTTTCGGTGCAATGCCTGTCATTTCCCCATCTACCTTAGCAATTAATATCTCTCAAAGCATGATCAAGTTCAAAATACAATGAGTACTTTTAAAATATTTGAGTTCACCCTTGGAGCTCAAAAATTCCCTGTGTTGTGCCACCTAGCCTTTGTTCGTACAAGCCGTCACCTACGACTGCCACTAATTTGTGTTAATTGATTAACACTGCTTAAGCTTGCATGCAACCATTCATACTTGCAGACACAACAGGGCTAGAATATCAAGCTGGCCTTTTTGTGGGATTTTTGAGTAAGCACTTGATTACCATCATGCTTTGTATGCTGGATACCTCAGATATTTCTATAAATAATCTGTAATATAGTAGTGAAAAAATTCTTAGGGAAACGACCTTAGGTGATTGGATAGGTTTAAAATTTGCATAGTGCTAGTCTTGGGTGAGTTGAGCAGAGGCTGGCATAATGAATACTCCAATTAGGTTAGTGTGTAACAAGGCTCAAATGAACTTCTTGGGAGAGATCTCGAGTAGGCGTCTGAAATGTATGACAAAGAATAAGCATTCACTGGCTATCATAGCCATCAAGTGGGTCCTGGCTAGGGACTGCATTGAATATGAGGACAAATATTGATATCAGCTCATACTTCGTTTCTTCATTTCTTCATTGCTTCGTTGCTTCGTTGCTTGATGCTCAGGCTCGAAAAGCTATGGTACTTCATTTGGCAATTCAGATTTTCCCGAAGAAGTACCTCGAGGTTCTTGGTGAGGTGGTGAGCAACATAGTGTATGGTTTGGGACTTCCCATTGCGAGTGACTTGAGGAAGCATGTTGAAGAAGATGCACTAGTATCGTGGGTGCCATTCTTGAGTGGTTTTTGGCTTTAGTCACTCATAGATCATCGTGATAAAGCCACCTGTGCATGTCATTTCCTGCTGCGCTACTACAACATGGTGTTGTTCTACAACATAGACTGGTATATTGATTTCACAAACCTTGTGTTTCCTCCACCACTTGTCATGGGTATTGATTTTGCTTCCACCACAGGTCTTGTTGTTGTTGATAATTTCTCGCTACTCTCGACAATGTCCTAATTGATGAGGACAACACCCGCAATGCAAAGATATGAAGTCTGACATGCTTTTTACTATTGTATATATATACGCCTTAAATAAGGCTCACATATATGCATGTAATGAAGCCGTATATATGGCTATACATTTTGAATGTTTGGCCACAAAGCCATTTTAACAATGTTTTATCATAGTATATATATAACAAATACACTTGCTTATGTTAAAATTCTTTGTCCTCATCCTTTGTTTTCACAACATGAGATGAATCCTTTGTATTTGAATTTAATTTTTGCAACCTGAGTAGAAAATTTTTTCTTTGTTCCTGTAATAATGGGTTTCATGAAATTTTCCTTGCTCCCCGTAACCATGAAAAATGTGATAAAAGAATCGTTCGACAAAACACAAAAATAAAATTAATTTCATTTTTACAATTTACATCTGCATAAAGCAATTGTAGCCTAATTGAACAATTTTAAGTGAATTTCGTCGACCAAAATTCCAAGAGGTTCTTGTTCCATATTTTCTAATTCAAATGCATTGTTCTATTTGCACTAAATTATTTTGAAAGGGCCTTCCCATAGCTTGTCAAAATTTCCATGCTGTCCAGGATTTGTAGCTCTTTCATTGAACTTTAGTACCAGGTCTTCGCATTTTAGACCTTGGTCTGAGGCCTTCTTGTCAAACCATTTCTTAACCACTTGCTGACAATTAGTCATGCTTATTAGGGATTTCTCCCTTTTCTCTTGCACCTCCGGTAATTTGGCCATCCAAAATTCCATAGCCCCATTCTCTTCAATCTCTAAAGACTTAAATAGCTGTAGCGTAGGTATCTGTATAGAGATAGGTAGTAGTGCTTCTTTCCCGTGTATGAGCTCATATGGTTAGGTCTTTAGTGCTTTTTTAGGAGTTATGCGATCCACCCATAATGCTGTTCGGAGATGCTTGTGCCATTCCTTCTCATGATTGGCCTTGATCCTTTTGATGAGTCAGACTAAATTCTTATTAGTTGAATCAACCAAGCCATTCCCTTGCGGGTAATATTTTGATGAGGTTTTCAAGAATATGCCATGTGTAAGTGCGAACTGACATACCTTAGAGCCTAGGAATTATTTGGAATTTTCTGAGATGATGGTCTTTGGCGGTTCCAATCTTGTCACTAGCCCCTCGAGAAAACCCACAATTTCTGCTTCGGTTGCATTTTTCAGGGGTATGGCTTCAGTCCACCTCATAAAATATTTTGTAGGTATTAGAATCCATTTATGATCGATGCTGGATGTTGGGTTGATCATTCCTATGAAGTCTAGCCCCCATTGTGTGAATGATTCATCTGATACTATCAGATTGAGGGGCATAGCGGAATTTTTCCTCCTTCCTACGTAGAATTGGCATTCCTTGCAGGCCTTTATCATTTTGTAGGAATCATTGAACAATGTGGGCTAGAAGTACCCAACACACAAGATTTTGATGGTGGTAGTTTTTGCAGACACGTGTCCACCTTTGGGGCTGTTGTGGAATGTGTCAAGGATTTTCCTTGCTTGCTCCATAGTGACGCATCGTAATAGGACGCCGTTGAAATTTATGTTGAAGAGAACCCCTTCGATGAGTGCATATACGCTATTCTTTAATTGGTAGAACCTTCTTTTCTATAAAGGAAGGCCTAATGGATATTTTCCAACGTGCATAAATATTTTCCTATCCGTTAGTTAGAATCCTTCGGGTTCTGATTCATTCATCAGGATCGACTCTACTTGCCCTGCTTCCTTGTTGTGCACCAAATATTCACACACCCCTCTCCCTTTGATAGTCTTCATGGGCTTGATCTCAATGTCATATTCCAAGATCTTAGTGATCCAATTGGCCCTTTTTTTTGGTGATATCTCCTTCCATGATACATTCACGCACACTGGAGTGTGCAACATAAGCGATCACCTTGTTACAACATATCAGATGCCAGAAATTTTCAAGTCCCTTTACAATTGTGAATGCTTGTCTTTCGACAAAGTTAGAGTTCACCTCATATTCTTTCAAGGTCTGGGAGTGAAATGCTATCAGGTGTTCTCCTTTTCCTTCATTGTCCTTCTAGGTCAGGACAATGGTGATGCTTGTCTCGCTACTAAAAACATACATCATGAAGTATTTGGACAAGTATGGATTTACTAGTACAGGGGTTGAGGAAATAGTGTCCTTTACCTTTTTGAAGGCTTCTTTTTCTTCGTTCGTCTATTTGAATAATTGGTCCTTTTTTAGCATTAGAGTGATTGGCCGAATTATTCTTGCAAAATTAGAGATGAATTTTCTATGAAATTTACCTTTCCCAAAAAGGACTGAGCTCCCTTTTTTTTAATTAGAAGGGGGAGTTCTCTGATTGCTTTTACCTTTTCAAGATCAATAGAAATCCCATCTATGGACACTACATTCCGTAGTAGCTTGCCTTGCGGTAACCCCAAAACACACTTTTTGGGGTTCAAGGATACCCCAAGCTCTTGGAATTTCTTGAAAACCAATTCCAGATGAACTAAATGGTCATATTTTGACTTGGAAAACATAGTCAACTCATCTAAATAGATGAGAATTATTTTATTGATGAGTTCGCTGAAGGTGATATCCATTGCCCGCTGGAAGGTAGCTTCTGCATTTGATAGGTCAAAAGGCATATTTGCATATGTGAATGTCCCTCATTTGGTGGTGAATGTGGTTTTGTATTGGTCTTATTCTTTTACCTGGACCTGATTATAACCCAAGAAGCCATTTAGTAGAGAGAACATGTCTGAGCCTGCCACATTCTGCAAAATGGATTCCACGGAAGGCAACATATAATGATCTTTTAGTGATGCTCTATTTAGGTCACGAAAGTCAACACAAAGATGAATTTCTTTGTTCTTTTTTTGGACTCGCACAAGGTTAGATACCTAGGTGCTATGTTTGATAGGAAATATGATCCTTGACTAGATCAACTTCCCTAGCCCTTGAGCCATCATGGCTTCAATCTTTGGATTAACATGCCTCTACTTTTGTCAGACAGGTTTCGCACCTTCTGTGAGTTCAATGGTATGCTAGATGATACTAGGGTCATATCCCTTGAGGTCATCATAAGACCAGGCTATGACTCCTTCGTATGCTTCATAGAAGTGTATCAACCTATCTTTGTCATGTTGTGGGACTTGTTATTTGACCTTTAGTTTTCTTTCACCTTTGACCTCAAGGTTGGTATAATCGGATTGGTTTTCCATGAATTTCATCCTATCGTTCCTCACATCATCACAATCAAAAATATTTTTGAGCGTGACCAATCCTTCCTGAAGCTTGTTTGATCTTAATTGAATGATCTGCCCTTTGTATGCTTCTTCAATCTTCGGTTGGAGCTGATTGGTGAATTCACTTGACTGTTGAATGAACAAGGCGATGTGTTTGTTGCTTTCAAACACTTGCCAACTCTGGTCATTATCTAGAAAGGATGACTAGATGATTACTCGTACTGAGTGTACATTCTCCATCAAGTCAAAAATATGATCAAATTGAGATCCTATCGTTGCAATGCGATCCATAACTGAATTATGCTCCCTTGGTACCACATGGATATTGAAAGCTTCAAACCCTTTGATGAGGTCCCAAACTTTGTGTCTATAATATCACATGCAAACATTTTTTGTAGCAAATATATTTATGACTTGATTGATTATAAGTTCAAAATCTTCAAACACTTTTATTTGATTGATACCCATGCGTTCTACAAGGCTTAGTCCTTGCACAAGACCCTCGTATTCGGCCTCATTGTTTGAGCAGGAAAATTGAAAGCAGAAGGATATGCCAATCTTCTCATTGTTTGGAGATGTTAGGCATATCTCGACACCAACACCAACTTTGCATCTTGCATCATCAAAAAGCAACGTCCATAGTTCTAAGGTCTTCTCGGATGCGGAGTGCTTTGCTATCTTTGGCAATTCCTAATCTTCATCATAGATGACGTAGGTGCCCAAACCAGTGGCATGCTAATTGCGAAAAGGGTTGGCTTCTGAGTAATTTCTCAAAAAGACTTCTTCGGAACCGACTTTGTCTTTGGTTGTTCTCTCTTCTTCTTGAAGTTTGCTACTTGCAACCTCTTCTTTGGTATAAGAGGTTTGAGAAACTTTGGTTTCTTCTTTTGTAGGAGTATGGGTAGCATCATATTTGATCATGGCTTCATCGACCACATGCTTTGAATGCAAGGATTCTGATACAATATTCATTTTGGCTCCGTGCTTAGTCCTAAGAATTAGGTGAGACCAATCCAAAGAAAGGTATCCACCTATCTTTGTCATGAACTCTTGTGAAAGACAAAGGCTGAACATGGGGGGAACATCGATGATCACAATATCTTGTGGTACTGTGATAATAGGACAAGCAAACAATGTTAGGGGGATATATTTAATGAGACCTAATGTTTCGACCTTGTTCCCATCCAGCTGCATAACTCCTCTCTTTAGGGGTTCATAGCTAAGTTCTAAGGCTTCAACAATCTGCTTGGGCATGATTATGGTACTAGCACTAGAGTCAATCATAGAGTTGTGCAATGGTTTCTTTCCCACAATGAGAGTTAGGAAGAAGGGTTTAGGCTTTGACTTCTCCCTCTTTTCCTCTGTTAGAGTCTCCTCTATAGTGTTCACAAGAACTTTGGCTTGAAGTGATGTGTCAAGGATCTTTTTGGAATCTCGTTCCATTGGTTGCGTAGATTCATCTTTCTGAAGGGCTTCTTGTAGCAATAATTTTTGTTTTGGAATGGCTAAGATATACTAGAGGGATACATTAGAAAAGATTTCTTCAATTTTTCCACCACGTTGATTGGTGATGGATTTAGATACTTTTGTTCTTTTGCCTTGGTGATAATGATTTATTTTTATACTTGAGGCTCTAGAGCCATTGTAGAAGGGCTAGGGAGTTGGATCGGAATATTCCTAAACTATGGAGTGACCGACTCTCCTATGAATCTTCTTTTTGATCGGGTGTTGTAGTCAAACTGTACTTTTGGGGTCGTCGATGTGGATGCTTCATAAATGAATACTGGTTTGTCCCCTTCCATCCATGAGAGGAGGGCATGGTCATGAGATATGCCACCTTCTTGCTCAGGGGATGTTCCTTGCATCTTTGCGGTGAGAACCCCATATTCTATTTGGGAAGAGACGTATGTATACCCTCCTGAACTCATCACTGCACCTTAGATGCATTGTTTAACAATTTTCTACTATAAATTGCCACACAGACAATTTTGAGGCATATGAGC
This sequence comes from Sequoiadendron giganteum, assembly GCA_007115665.2. Taxonomy (NCBI): domain Eukaryota; kingdom Viridiplantae; phylum Streptophyta; class Pinopsida; order Cupressales; family Cupressaceae; genus Sequoiadendron; species Sequoiadendron giganteum. The sequence continues at coordinate 155,415,747 of CM021107.1, read as the reverse complement.
TTCACTGCAAGGATAACACTAGGGATTGAAATCCTCGACGAGGTTGTTCTACCCGACGGTTAGCTCTCTGCTTGTACTTGTTTGAGTAGTCCCCAATGGAGTCGGTACTAGTACTATTTGGTTATTTGTTTGAGTCGGCAGAGTTGTGCATGTGACCCCTTGATATTGGTTATGTTGGTAGAAGGGTTTGTTACCCTATTAAATTTAATAGGTTGGCCTTAGAGGAGCAGCCTAGTTGTGCTTAATGGTAGTTACTTCATTTGTCAAGTTCCGTATCATCTCCCTTATCTCACTCATCTCATCCTTCAGGGCGTCGGATGTGGAAGCAACATTTGATTGCACACTTGGATATGTGTACATCGATGGTGGTGGCAGTGTGGTTGTGCTAGTAGATGGCATATCTTGATTAGAAGCTGATACTTCAGGGAAGATTGGCATGATGGGTCGAGGTGGCAGCTTTCCAACGTTGATTAGATTATTCTCTGCTTTGACCGCTATGTTGTATGCATCTGGTAATGTAGTTTCGTAGAGTGACTGGATCATCATGGATATGCTGGAATTGATAGAATTTAAGTAGAACATGAATGCTAGCTCGACCAACAGTCATATGTCATTCTGGATTCTCTGCTAGGTCATATGAAATTGGGTGTTGAAATCTGTCATGGCTTCGGATGGGGCCCTCTTTATTGTAGATAGCTTGTGGTATAGCAAAGATCTATCTCTGTTGTTAGAAAATATCTCATAAAAGGGATCTTCAAGCTCATCCCAAGTATTGATGGTATTGGTAGGCAAAGTGCTATACCAATCTAGCACTCTTCCTCTAAAATAATTTGCAAGCAATCTCAACGCTATATTCTGATCTGTTACTCCATGTACCAGACACACGTCCGAAACATCTTGCAGATGATTAGATGGTGTTCTCGAGCCATCTTTAGTAAACTTCAAAATAGCTTTGAGAGAAGAGACCGAGATAGGGGCCCATACGATAGGTGCTACTGGGGCAACAAGAGGACTTCCAGTGTCCCAAACCACATAGTTTTGGTTTGCGATCAACATTATGGTTGGGATCCGATGGTTCTACTGGGTGAGTTTGGGTATGCACTGTTACTAACGGGGATACTAACAGGCCAATTTATTTTGATTTTTGCGGCCTAGTAACATGCCAATGAATTACACACCCTTTTGATTTGGTTATTTTAGTTGTCCCACCGGGTGTGCTAGGAAAAAGAAAACTGTTGATGCCAAAATTTGGCAAAGTAACAACCCTCTGTGGGAAACTCAGTTTTAGGGGGGACTTATTGCACCAAATTGAGTAACCTCCAAATTTTTAAAGAAGCCGATTTCTTCTATAACTGGGGTTTTGAATGGGAAAAGGAAGCACATATAAAATAAAGGATCTAACTAAGGTGATACGCCAAGATTTAGATGTTAGGTACGATAAATCTATCTTGAGGATATGACTTAAGGGCTTACTAGGTAGTCTACTATGTTCCATAATGGAAAAATGAAAGATAGAGGCTTGAGTGATTCACCATGTGACATAAAATAACATTCATACATGTTTACTAGAAAGAAGAGTCAAAGACATGATCTAAACCAACAAACTTGTATTTATTTATAGAAGTCTGTGAATGAAAACATCCAGTACAATAATGGCACAGTAAAACTTATCAAATATCAAAGAAAACAGAAAGGCTAAACAATGTCATAGTCTATGAGTTCTTACAATAATCTAATAAATAATTGAAAGGCCTGATTCTTCTATTGAAATCTAAACAAAAGTTGGGACTCTTGGAACTCTCTACTTCTCAGGAAGAAGCAATATTTAATGGAAACCCGACTTGATGAGCAAGCAACAAAAAATATTCTCTGATCATGAGTAATGATGAGAATGCAATGATTTTTCTTTGGCTGTTACAATAGAAAAGATTTGGGCCATGAATGAGGACGTCCAAAGGACAAATGCATCTCCTATGAATGATGGTAGTGGTCCCAATATAGCAGCGCTTAGACACGTGCAATTCACTTATGGTGGCAATTACAAAATGTGGCAGCTGATGATAGTTGTCGCTTGCTTGGTTTTTATTCGTGATGAAGCCTTTGGAAGATGTTGTGGGAAGCGGTCAGGATCCAGCATTCATCATTTCCCTTCATTGATGAAGAACTTGTGCTATGAAGACACGTGGAGGTCTATTTGATACTGCACTGGATGGTGAGGTCCGCCAAGAAGTGTGCACGAATTGATGCTATGTGGTGTGCGGTTGGGACCCAAAAGGGAAGCAATGTAAAGAGGCTCAAAAGTTTGTGAACGGTTGACACATGGAAGCTCGACGCAAGCCTTTGAAAAGTGATGGAGGAAAATCCTGTGAAGAGCATGTGACTGACAAATGGCAGAATTGGCATAGGTTTGTGCGAAAGGGAGCTCGACATTACCTTTTCTCAAAAGTGGGAGTGAATGATACTTAGGTAAAATAAACTCACCCGAAGGGAGCTTGGAAATTTTTATGTTCACAACAAGTAATCAGGATCAAGTGTGTCGGTATTTTTTCCATGTCTACATTTTTTCCCTCTTTGAAGCAATGCACTTGTTGCATTGGTTCAAAGAATAAACAGTTGTGATCAAGTTCAAAATTTTCTCAATTTTTCGATGCCACAGTGCTGCCCCAGCAAGAAGGATTATGCTGGTATATTGCCTGCTGGTATATTGCCCCCTTGAGAGATTCGATGAAAATTTGGATTTTTGGGTGATCTTGTGAAGAAAGAGGACAAGGTGCTCGATGGGTCCAGAAAGGCTCTAGAATGCCAAAAAATGTGTTAAAGCGCCAAAAAACGATGCAAAATGGCCTTCAATTAGGCAAAAATGGGATCGAGGGTCTTAAACCCTAGCTGGATGGCTAAATTAGGTTAAAAAACCCTAATTTTTAAGCTTAAATAGACCCCAAAGGGTCAGTTTCAAATCATTTTCACACTTAGCCTTTAGAGGTATTTGCATTTTGAGCTCTGAACTTTGATAAAGATGGCGCAAATATTGCTTCCCCAACACATGTCAGAGTGAGTACGAGTGCACTAGCGGCTAGCCGACGTAGGACCTGTGGTATGTACCCCTTCCTTGGCTTGTGATTTCAATTTTTTTCATGCAATAAATAGGGTCAAAGTAAAAAAAGAGTCAAGTGACACTATATAGCGCTGCTGCAAATGCAAAATCGGCATCACACAGCCTCAAAGAGCACCACATATGCGAAGAGCACCAACACGAGCCATTTTAGAAAGTATGGTTTAGGGAAAAATTTGGCCACATGTGCGAATAGCGCCACGGCGAGCCTTTTTGGAATTTAGAACTCAGGGGCATGATCAAACTACGTGGCAGTGACATAATTTGGAATTTGCAAACTACGTTGCAATTACAAATAACACTGCATTTTCTATTTGAATTGTGGGAACTTAGTTCCAAGGCCTAATTTTTTTGAATCTTGACACATTGACCTCTCTTGCATAGGAGGACCTCAGGATACTACATTATCGGGAGCACAAATGCCTGGTGCTTAGCAGATTAGATTGGTTACACGAGTTGCTCCAGGAACAACTTGGTGCCATTGGTCTCTGGTATGTTGCATACGTTCATCCTGTTTGGACAAATTTGGGGATGATGACAGCCTTGGTGGAGTGATGGCACAACGATACATCCTCCTTCCACCTTCCTACTGGTGAGGCCACAGTTACACTAGAGGATGTCTGGCGCATCCTACAACTACCCATTCATGGCAAGAGGGTCATTTATGATATGGATGCCGAGAGGGATGCTTGCTATGAGGTTATGGGGCTTGAGGTGATTGTCTTTTTTGAGGGCCAAATTGACCTAGAGAGGTACAGGGGTACAATGCCCACCTTCAGACTGATTGTTGCAATGATTATATCAAGTCTTGTGGCACTGGATTGGTGAGGCTGATATTTTAGTCTGGGTTGGGGATTGGCATGGGAGTGGATGATATTTTAGAGAGAGTGCCTTGCATGGGGTCTAGTGATGCTGGCCTCACTTTATAGAGATTTACATGAGTTTTTCTACTTGGATATCAGGGCCATTAGGGCCGAAGTTACTTTGCTTCATGTCTTGGCATGGGAGTGAATGGAAATGCTTCACCCTCAGGTTGCACCAGTTGCCCTTGAGCCAGATGATCTGATTATTTGGCGATATGGCAGGGCTCAAATCACATTTATACATACAGGGGTAGGTGGTATCGCCCACTGGTGGTGAGTTATCGATGAAATGACAAAGTTTACGTGGAGGCCCGAGATCGGTGTTGGTCCTTGGTTTGATGATGTATAATAGTTGTTCTTTGCTCGTCAGGATAGGTTGATGTAGGGAAGATATCACACCATGATTGAGAAATACCTATCAGATCAAGTGGCCAGATAGTTTAGAGATGTACAAGATAGACCCAATGACCAATACATGGCGATCTTTGCTTGTACTATGAGGGAGACTGCATGGGGCAGACCTATCCCTACAGATGAGGTAGTGGGATCATTCATAAAGTTAGTGGCCAGACCATGGCCATATGATTAGGGACAGGGTGATGTGGGGGTCACATAGGCTTACAAATATTGGTTTAGATCACCCTTGATGCTCACATATCTAGGTGCAGTGCCTGCACGATGGAGGCCCAGGGGCCGATCAACAGGCCGAGGTCAAGGGTAGGGAGGCAGGGTGACGAGGATAGAGATGGGGATGGAGATAGGGGAGGAGGTGGAACTCCTCCACACTAGACACTACCTCGGGTACAACCACAACAGACACCACCTCAGGTGCAGACACTAGTTAGAGAGCAGCCACAATAGACCCCACCCAGAGATAGGAATAGAGAGGTCCCTCAAAAACAACCTCCACAACCAGATCACTGAGATGCCCTGATCCAATAGTTATAGGCTTAGGTGCAGGTTTTGACAGCTGAGAGGGATCAGGTCTGGTAGTAGGTTATAACACTCATGATAGAGAGAGATCAGTCTAGGTCTAAGAGAGACGAAGAGATAGGCCGAAGGAGGTAACTTGAGAGAATAGCCTCCATATCCCAGGGCCAGACAATATCCATTTGGGCATATCAAGAGGCCATCGGAGAGGCAGAGTATTACAAGCTCCATTATAGGTAGGTAGTGCCACCAACAAGTTGGGTGCCAAAGTACTCTCAGTAGATAGGGATGAGGCCACCTAAGGACCATACCGAGAGACAAGCAGGAGAGGGCAATAGCCAGAAGGGCTAGTTGCTCATTTTGATCACAGACAGTATTCATTTTTGATTCATGGGCTCCGATTTGTTATTGCCCCTATTGTATTATACACATTTGATCTTGATTTTGTACCTTGACAGTTACTCATGTTTATATATATGAGATGATTCAATTTATGAGATGTCTTATTTTATTTGCAATAGATGGATGCATTTTGATTTCCTATGTGTTATGATATGATGCAATGATTATGGATGCATTTCTTTTTGTACATTTTCTATGCATTTTTATGGTGATGATGTATGGATGCAATCATAATTTTCATTATTATATCCTAAATGAATTATGTGATGTATTTATAACATGTATGCAATGATATGCAAGCGACATATTTTTTGTTTATTTTTTCTTATGTATTTATGAATGATGTATAAAATGAAAATGTTATGCCCTTAATGATCTTATGTACAAATGTAATGATGTAATGCAATGATTTCTATGATGAATGAGATGTTACGTTATGAAGTAATGTTTTAATGATATGATAATATGCAATGATGATGTAATGTATATGATTATGAGATGGTGATCCTTATGATATGGTATGCGACACTATGTGATTTATGCTATGGATGTTTTATTATGAAATGATAACGCAAGATAATCTATGATGTAATCATTATGTGATGCAATAATTGTTTTGTGGATACAAATGATGTAATGAACATTGTTATGTGAGATGATTTATGAGATGATGCTTTATGAAATGTAATGGTAATAACGAAATTATAATGATATGTAAATGATAATGTGAAATGGAATGTAAATGACTTATTATGTGTAATGCGGTTATTATGATATGATGTGTATATGGATATGATAATGATGAAATCTATGATAATTTATGCTATGCATAACCTATTAATGCCTATGTGATAATTCTATAATGGAATGTAGGTGATTTTATATTAATGATGAAATGCTATGCATCTATATTTCCTACATGATATGCTAATGATTGGTGGATGCAGGATGGATGCATTTTCGTAATGTTTTTGAGTAACTGTCATGGTACCATGTTAGTATGGAAAGAAAAAAAAAGAAAGAAGATCCAAAAAGCTTACTTTACGATGATGATGATAATGAAACCAGGAGTTGGGATTTTAAAAGGGCCATTTACTTTATATTTGATAATACATGTAGTTACAATGCATCAAGGTATTAAGAACCAGGATGGCATTGTACCTAGTGTGATGGACTTTGACTTGACAATCAGATAGGAGTATTCCTGTTCACACTTGACATAAATTTTTTTATTCAGGATGTAGTTCAAATATTCTAAACATCTTAGACCAAAACATAGAAAAACAAGCCTTCCTATGTGGTCAACAAGACATCTAGAACACCCTCCTTACAAACCAAACAAAGCACGCATGACGAAGTTATTTTAGAAGAATATCCAACAAGCACACCAAATAAAAAGATAATTATCATTGCCCCATTTCTTTCTCTCTAAATATTTTCATTTTAGATATCATCGAGAGGTCATTGGAATGAGCACAAAATAATATAAGTCAAAAAAACCAGATAAAGTAAATAAACAAGCTAATGTTCTTCATATTGCTAGCCAAGACTAAACTATGGTGATGCCTGATGTTGATGTCCATTGTAGGAAGGATGCATCCTAGGAAATTTTATGATCAGGTGATGATGGGATTTGGTTGGATGATAAGCTATTGATACTCCGAGTTGATTAATTTGCTGACTTACTGACCTAGACTTGAGACTTTGACGATTAAACCTTCCCTTTTAACGTACTACACTTGCCTTCGATTGACCTACCAAAGGATGAAGATGATGATGATTTATTATGAATGACGATTATTGCGGGTGAGAGCGAGATGAGATGAATGCACCATTTTTATTTTTTTCAAATATTTGGATGTTTTTGATGTTTTGAAATATTTTGAGGCTATTTTTTGTATTTTGAGTTTTTTCATTTTTTTTTGGATTTTCAAGATTTTGACCAAGATACTAACCTAAAGACCTATCCTAGGGGTCTTGGGAGATGATCAATAGATTATCCTTGCCTATGTTATACACGCAGAGACCACATAGTTTGACTAACACATACTTGATTAACGATGAGGTAGACAAACAGATTGTTAGATTATTTGTGACGGGCGCCTAAAGGACTGACCTAGGGTGTCTCAAGGGATGATCAAAGATCAACCTTGCCTACGTTCAAGCTCAAAGATGACGTAGTTTGACATATGACCTTACTGACATAATTTTTGGATTTTTGAGATTTTTTATGAATGTTTTTGGAATTTTTGATTTTATGATGTTTTTTATTTTTGAAGGAAATTTTGAATGTTTTTTGATTTTTTATTTTAAGGAAAAACACAAGAATATAAAAAAATTTGATTCAATGTACGTACAGGAACATGCCCCCAACATGGTGTGATAGACTACTTCGATAAAGGCAGGACAAACTGACCTTGGGAGTGTGCCAAGTAGTACTAGGGTGGAACGTGATACGAACACAAAATCAAGCTATGGATGTGAACAAATGGATGGATGGAAGATTAATGATGGATGAATGGTAAGATTTAATGGATAAGGAAGTGTGTAGAATAATCCATGAAGATCTTGGTGGATGGAGAGTGCTTTATTTACACTTGGCGCCTATTTTCCAGGATTTCACCAAGGTACTTGCTCAAAGCGCCTCCGAAGTGGTTTTCACTAGAGGACAATTTTTTTCTTTATTGTTTTTAATCCTTTTTCTGATTTTTTTGGATTTTTATATTTTTTATATTTTTTTGTATTTTTTGCTTTACCCTTAAAAGATCAGGCATAATTTTTTTTAAGATGCGAGCTGTTCATGGGCTCCTACAAAGGTTTGCCTTTCGATGTTGATAACTGATATGCCCTTGACTTGTAGCTCATTGTGATGATGAAAGGTCCCAACCAATTGGGTTCAAATTTTCCCTTAATATTTGGATTTGGCACGTTCTTCTAATTCTATTTCAGTACTAGCTCACCATCTTGGAAGGTCCACCTCCTAATTTTCTTGTTGTAACTATGTTTCAGGCGATTTTGATAGAATTGCAAGTGATTTAGGGCATCCATGCATCACTCATCCAGTATTTCTAGTTCATTTAGCCGTGAGACCCACTAATATTCATCTGTAATTAGATTCTACAGTGATATCCTTAGGGATGGGAGCTCGATCTCAATGGGAAGGATGAATTCTGATCCGTAGACCAGGGAGAAGGGGGTGGCACCTGTTGGTGTGCAGATGTTGGTGTGATAGGACTATAAGGCGAGATTTAGCTGTAGATTCCAGTCACGACCAACATCATTGACTATTTTCTTAAGGATTTTTAGAATGGTTTTATTGGTGGCTTCTGCTTGGCCATTTCCTTAGGGATAATGCAGAGTGGAAAAGCGATGTTGGATGTTGAATTTTTGGAAAAGGTCACGAAAATCCCGATTTTTGAAAGGTGTCCCGTTGTTTGAGATAATATCTTGAGGGACACCATATTGACATATAAGGTAGTTCAGGATGAACTTGGATATCTGCTTTCTAGTTATGTAGGTCATGGGAATGGCTTCAACCCACTTTGTGAAGTACTTTGTGGTAGTGATGATGAATTTATAGCCATTGAATGAGCTGGGGGTGATTTTACCGATGAGATCAAGCCCCCACTGTGAAAAGGGACAAGGGGTAAAAATGGGATGAAACTTCTGAGCTGGTGCATGGATAAGGTCCCCATGTTGTTGCCACTACAAAAATATTTTGACATAATGTACATCTCTTTCCATTGTGGTCCAATAATATCCTATCCTCAGCAGTTTCTTAGCCAAGGTCATTCTGCTCGAGTGTGAACCACAAATTTTGTTGTGTACCTCGGTTAAAGCAATCAGGGCTTCCTCAGTATTTAGGCAACATAGTAGGGTCCATTCGATGCTCCTACAGTATAGGGTTTCTCCTATGATGATAAAGCAAGTTGAATTCTTGAAAAATGCTCCTTTAAGGTTTGGGGTTATGTTGGTAGGAAGGACTCCTACTCTCAAGTAGGTCTAGATGTCATGGTACTAGGGATCACTGGGACCAACGAGTTCACACACGGATTTAGACTCTGATACCTCGAATATTGGTACAAGAAGATGCTCTATGAGGAATTCCTATTTTGGGACGTTGTGCGGGATTTCCAAGAGCAATCCAATTATGGCCATTGCATCCACTACTCTATTGTTTGCTCTAGGTAGCTATTCAAATATAATATCAATGAATGACTCCTTGAGGCTCTCCACCAGTTTCTTGTATGGAGTCAGTTTATCATCTTTTTTCTGATATTCATTGTTTACTTGATTGATTATGAGCTGAGAGTCTCCATATACCTTAAGAGCCATAATCTGCCACCACACCATAATTCTTAACCCTATGACGAGAGCCTCATATTCGGCGATGTTTTTTGTGTAGACAAAGGACAACTTATAAGATTTGGGTATGCAATCACCTTGTGGCATTATGAAGAAGATTCCAACGCCTGACCCATGCTGTGTGTGAGATCCATCAAAGTACATTTTCCAGTGGTCTGCTACGTTTATGTTGAAGATGGATTCGTTGACAAACTCTGATACCAATGGATTATCAACATACACTAGTGCTTCTACCAACTGGTCTACAATTTCTTGTCCTTTGATGGACTTGTGCTCCACATATTCAATATCGTGCTCTATCAGGATCATAACCCACTCAGTTGTCCGTCTTGTGAGAGTTACTTTGGAAAGTAGGTATTTGAGTGGATCTATTTTTTTGATTTGCTTGATTTGATGTGCCAACATGTAATGTCTGAACTTCTGAGCTGCAAACACGACTACTAGACAAGCTTTCTCAATAGGTGTGTAGTTTATCTCATGTCCTACCATTGTCCTGCTAATATAATAGATTTATCTTTCCCTTCCATTTTTATCATGATGAGCTAAGAGAGCACCAAGAGCTACCATTGTTTCTGATATGTATAGGGTCAATGGTTTTCTTGGAATTGGCAACATTAGAACTGGCAGTGTGAGTAGGTATTTCTTGATTTTTCTGATTTCTTGGTCACATTTGTCATCCCATTTGTATGCTACCCTCTTGTGGAGTAGATGAGAATATGGGATTTGTTTGTTTTCCAGCTATTCTATGAATCTACAGATAGACTGGACTCTTCCTTATAGACCTCTTAACTATTTTAGCATCTTGGGTGCTTCCATTTCAAGGATCACCTTGAATTTGGTAGGATCTACCTTGATTCCTCTCATTGACACGATATACCCCAGAAGCTTGCTTGATTATACTCTGAAGATGCACTTCTTTGGGTTGAGTCAGACCTTGTACTTTTCCAACCTATCAAAAATTGAACTCAAAGCTGATATGTGGTCTCATATTTTTCTTGATTTAGCCAATATGTCATCCATGTAATCTTCCATCATTTTATGAATCATGAGACTAGTGTCATGGCTCTTTGATAAGTTGCTCTTGCATTATTTATCCCAAATGACATCATATTCTAGCAGTAGGTTCCCCATGGAAATGTAATCATTGTCTTGTGCTAGTTCTCCTTTGCTATCATGATCTAATTATATCCAAAAAACCTATCCATTAGTGATAGAATCTTGTGTCTGACCGTCATATCCACTATCATGTCAATGTTGGGTAGTGGAAAGTTATCCCTAGGACACGCTTTGTTTAAGTCTCTAAAATTGGTGCAAATGTGGATGCCCCCAGTGGGTTTTAAAATAGGTACTAGGTTGGACACCCAATCTGGATAGTCAATCAGGCATATGAATCCTGCATCTAGGAGCTTTTGCAATTCCATTTTGACTAATAAGGCTATTTGGGGATGCATATTTCATATACAACCAAGTGATGAACTAACACCTCAGGACCAAGCCCAGGCATGTCAGCATAAGTCCATACAAAATTTACCTTTCTTTCTTTCAGGAATGCAACTAAGAGTTCATGTTATTTCATGAGAAGTGACTCGACATAGAAGGTTATGTGCGGTACCTCCTATGTTACCAGGTTGATGGGATTGCATTGTTCCGCTAGGACCGCTGATTTTTCTTGATGAAGTGTAGTGAGGGGAAGATTGAATCCTTCATCCTCCGGTGCCTTAGAGAGGTTTTCGCCATTGGATGCATCCTTTATTTTTACTATTTTAAGGGTCATAGAGTGCCATAGTGTGTTTTTCACTCAAGGACCTTGAGATTATTCTCAATTTCTCACTTTTACGACTGAAGGATTCAAACGTCTCCCTGTAATAGGCTTGAGTGTCCAATGTGATGTCAAAACAAACTTTACGATCTCCGTATGGTACTATATCCTACAATCCCATGAAATTTGAAAGCGCCTCATGATTTTCAAACGTGTCCATAATCAATGGTCCTCGTTGGTCATAATCAATGAGTTGAGGGTAGACTAGGTTTATTTTGTGGGTTTGGTGGTCTAACCCAAAGGATAAGGTACTGATCATGAGGAGGGAGGAATCTTCACAAAGCATGGGTAAGCCAGTTATGATATCCTCATCATCACTACTACTACACACACCGGTGATATCAAAGGTGAAGTTATCTAAGGGCATACCTGTAGATATGGGTAATTGAAGGGCAACTGTTGATAGCTGAGCGGGAGTCCTGACATCTCTAACTGGGGGAATTTTTCCACGTATGGTTATAATCAAAGGAGTACACCCAAGGCCAATATTTTTCATTCATTTCTCAATAATGATAGGTTCCAATCGGCCATTGTTGTTCTTTCCTAGACTTCCATTTTTGTTATAGCCCATACCCAACATTAATTGAAGTTCTCTGTTTGCATCATCCATATGAAGGGCTAGTATAGGTATTTCATCTTGATAGAGGAGACTGGATACATCTCGCTCATCCACCACTTCTCGGCCTAGATCTCCCCAACTCTTGAATTGAGAGGGATATGCTTTGAAGGTTTGAGCTATTGGATTAGTGGGTTGCAGTTGTTAATGTGATCTAGGGGATTGAGGTAACTCCCCGAACACAATGGCTCCTTTCTTCATTCTATATTCCCCATACCCAATGTATTGGATTATAAGTTTGATGTCGGATATATGTCAGGGATGGTGGGTGTCTTTGTCCCATAAGTGGAGGCTATGTTTGATGGATCTATATATGGATTTGAGGGGCCTTCATCATTCTTTGGGACTTGGGGGACTTTATAGTACTTGGATTCTAGGTTCTTGCAATAGGTGAAGGGTTCAAGATCACCATAGATTGTGACCTCTTGATTTTGGTATGAAAACTTGACACATTGGTGGAAATTCGATGAAACTGCTTGCATCCCATGGATCCATGGATGTCCCAGGAGGATGTTATATGGTAGATCAAAGTCAAGTACCTGAAAAGTGGTTTCCATAATGGATGGCCCTACTTGGATAGGGAGTTGAATAGTGCCTTGAGACACTCTTTCTTGATCGTTGTAAGCCCTGATTGTGATACCCTTACCTTTTTCAATGGAATCTTTAGAGATTCCTAGATTCTTTATAATCTTAAATGAACAAATGTTGAGGCTTGTACACCCATCCACCAAGACCCTTTTGACCTTATTTTTGTGAAATAGGACTTCAAGGTGGAGTGGTCGGTTGTGAGATAGATGGGTGGGGAATTCTTGATTAGAAAATGTGAGGATATTCAGGGTGGTGATGTTACCGACCATAGCTTGGAATTGCTCCATATCGAGGTTGGTGGAGACAGTAGATGAATCTAATGATTCCTCAAGGATTTCTTTGTGGGCAACTGAAATATTTAGTAACTCCATGATGGAGATATGAGTAGTGGTTCTTTTTAACTGGTTTAAGACATTGTAACCATTAGGGATGGATTTATGATTTGACGTGGATGTCCTAGGTGGTTGTGATGCCCTGACAATGGTGACCTTGCCGCTATGTGTGGTGACTCCACAATTAGCTTTGGCTCCCTTGATGCCAACACTAGTGACCATTTCGTCAAGGCATGCAAAAAATACTTCATACACATGGCTCACATTGCTATATTTTTGCTTCCCCTTGTTGTTTCCTTGGTTGTGATCGGGCATCAAATTCGTGTAGAATTTTAGATCTTGATTGCTAGTTGGTTGCTCAACATTTATGATCTTGTCATCGATGAGGTCTTGGATGATATTTTTCAGTTTCATGCAGTTGGCGATTGTATGCCCCTTGAGCTTATGATAATCGCAAAGGAAATTTTCATTGTACCAGGGTGGTTTCACTTGGGGCTCTTGGTAATTATCATAAGTGGGGATTTTGATGAGGTTCTCATTGAACAATTTTTTCATGATGCATTCGATTGATTCCCTAAGGGCCGTGAACTTCCTCTTGGGGGATACCTATTTCGTGGAGGTGGTCCTCCTTGATTATTAAGGTTGTTGACTTGATTGTGTGGTGGTTGTTGGGTTACTGCATTGGCTTGCGTGTTATTGTGATTGTTGTTTTGTGATTGATGATGTGTTTGGGCATTCTGCCTTGGAGCACTGATGACGACCTTGGCATCGACCACTCCATCATTGGTGAAATTCCTTTTTTTTACCCACATATGAGGTTTCTCATTATGATTGGTGGATGGGTGACTATCTTGATGTTCAGGATATGTAGGTGTGCCCCCTTGTGTAATAAGGGCTCTTTCGATGTTGAGCACCTTGATGATCAATTGGTCATATGTGGTGATACACTACATCTTTAGATAAAATGCCAAGTTTTTGTCTAGATTGGCAATGCTAGTGCAAATTTGTTGCTCCTCTGGCATGGCCCTCTTGATTCGATTGGCCTTGGATCGCCATCGTTGTAGGAAGGAGGCAAATGATTCCCCCTTTCCCTATTTGAGCGTCGATAATTCCTCGAGACTAACATTCGTGCCTATGTTGAATGCATAATTCTGGGGGAATGTGTCTATGATTTATCAAAATATTCTAATGCTCGTAGGCAGATGAGAGAACCCCACCATGGCAGGACCAACCAAGCTACGGGGAAACAGTCGCATCGGATATGTATCATTGTACATGAATTCCATGCAATGTACTTGGAATTCCCTGATGTGATCTTTAGGGTTTCCCAACCCACAATATTTGTGAAATTTGGGGATTTTGAATCCCTTTGGGAATGGTATCATTGCAAGGATCTTGTCAAAAGGATAGGGACACAAATTGTAGGGTGCCCTTGTTTTTTTTAATTGAAGATCAAGCACTTGCTGCGAGAGTAGTTTGATTTGTGCCATCACATCGTCTTGTGGATCAGGAGGTGGAGTGAACATTTTTTGAGGGGGTTGGGGTGTTTGATTGACGGGTGGAGCATTGGTGGGGGTTTTTTGCAAGCTTTTTTGTGTGACTAATGCCTATATTTGCTATAGAGCCAACAATGCTTGTTGTTGGTTGTGTTTTTGTTGTGCCAACAAAGCTTGTTGTTGGGCTTGCTATTGAGCTGCTACCTATTGTGCTTGATACTCTTGCAGGGTTTGTTGATAAGCTTGTTGTTGGACTGCTTGCAACTGTTCCTGGTATTGGGCTTGAGCTTGAGCATGTGCTTGTTGAGCTGCTTGTGCAACCTTTGCAGCTTGTGCAACTTGTTTTGTTTGTGTAGCTTGGACAACTTGCTATTTTTGTAGTAAAGCTTGGGCTTGAGTAGCCTATAGTGCCTGTTGCGCTTGTTGCACTACTAACTGTGCTTGTGCTTGCTAAGTAGCTAGCTGTGCAACTTGTTGATTTTGGATTTGTTGGAGTGCCTTTTGGTAGGTAGCTTGTCGTGCTAATTGCAATGTGATGCTAAATGAATTAGCCATGTTGGGTTTTGGTGGTGGTGGTGGTGGATTAGGAATAGCATTGACCATGTGGTCATATCATGGATGGTGTGATTGAGATGCTTGGTCCCTAAGAGACCATGTTTTGTGATACTTGGGGGATAGTGGATGATGTGTTGATTGTTGGGGTTGCTTAGATGGTTTCCATCTATTGTTGTGACATCGATGCAAAGATGAGAGGATTTGGTATGATGCTTTGATTTATGATAGGGGGTTTGCTTTGATTTGGTTGATTGACGATCAGTAAAGGGGGAAGGCCCAATCCAAGGGGTGATGAGGATGTCAATGGTAATGGCAGGAATGGTGGTGTATTCCCTTAAAAAAGTGATGATGAGGAGGGATCGAAGACTCCCCCTAATCCAAATAAATCGCTTTCTCCTTGTGAGGTCATAGGGAGAGAGGCTTGTGTATCAAGAGGATAAACTGGCATTGCATGAAAAGAAGATGAATGGGTAGAATCATGAAATGTAAGAAGAATGTATGGGTGTAATGGATTCACTGGTATGAATTGGCCCAATATGGTGTTTGCATCCAAATCTTGGTTATTCACAAGAGGGTGTGCCTGAAGTGTATGAAGCAATGAACTTCCCTTGTTAACAATCGACAGAGTCGGAGCAATAGATGATGTGATTTGTGGGATGCTTTGAGTG
Organism: Sequoiadendron giganteum; assembly: GCA_007115665.2. NCBI lineage: Eukaryota > Viridiplantae > Streptophyta > Pinopsida > Cupressales > Cupressaceae > Sequoiadendron > Sequoiadendron giganteum. The sequence goes on along the minus strand of CM021107.1, from coordinate 155,400,001 downwards.
ATGCTTTGATATGGAGGCATGGATGGGATTGGAGGCATGATCTTGAGAGGTTTTTCCACAAGGGTGCTTATGTCATAGTTAGAAGGGAGTTTAGCCCCTTCTTTTTCCAATTCAAACATGTATTGGGAGGGATATAACCTCATCATTGCATCAACAATTCAATGATTTTTGGATTTTGCACCATCTCAAGGATTTCATCTTGTGTCATCCCTAAGGCATTGTTTGTAATATCCTCTACTTGACCCTCCTCTTGTGGATTTTGTGATGGAAGAGGGAGATTGCTTGGGGGATTGCTCGATCCCACATGATCCATTTTAGGATCAGTTTGACTTAGGTCACTTGAAGTGGATGTTTCTTTGTTGATTTCCATATTCTTCTTGTGTTGTGATATAGTTTGCACCATAAAATATGGATCAACTTTCAAGAATGTGTATCCTTTAGATTGATCTAACTTTAGGCACAAAAAGAGAAGAACCGGTTAAGGATCAAAAGATGGGGATGAGATAAACGAAAGGTGGATGATGTGGATGATTGAACTTTTGAGAAACCTTGAAGGAGATACTAGACTTTAGGACTTGATTTGATTTGGGTAGTGAACTTGTAAACTCTAAGAGGTTGGATGTTGCCCTAGAGTAGACTCGTACACAAGGTGATAATTTGACTAAGTGTGTAAAGAAGGATTCATCTAAAATTCCCTAGTCAAACAAGATGGTTTTGGATAATGAACTCCTAGACCTCAAGATGTTGGATTGTATCAAGAGGTAAAATTGTTCACAAGGATTGATAATTTGATCAAATATGTGGGGAAGGATTCATCTACACATATTTAACCAAACAAAATGATTTTGATTTTCCAAAGTCTAGCATGAATGATATCCTCAAGATTTTCAAGATTTTTTGATGAGATGATACTTGATCTTGATAATTGGGGGATGGGTGAGAGTGATGATTTTGACCCTAGATTTGACCTATATAGAATTGCTTTTGATAAGCCCTCAGTATTGAAGAACACACTTGATACTCCCTATGTGAGAAAAGCAAACCTTTGAAAGAGAGTTGGATTTTGTTGACAATAAAACTCATATAAGTTAGGATTGTTTCTTGAAGCTTTCTTGTAAAAATTGTAAACCAACCTTTCTCTTACCTCGTGAAGCCTTGAAAGACGTTCTTCACGGTTTTTTGGACTAAGACTTTTGAACTTTGGTTTCAGATTTTGATTTTGTGGGAAATCATTTGGAAGAACAAATGTGTGGGGTTCAATTGTTTCTTAGCTTTTCTTAATGGGTTATTTTTGACCACAAATAATTTCTTGATTTAGATTTTCAAACTAGATTTCTAATGTCCTAACTTCTTCTCATCCCACAAAGTCCATTATGTGGGAAATTGAGGAAATTAAGAATTTTTTTTCCTAATGTTGACTTTAGTAAAAGAAAATTGTGATTAAATCAAAATACTTAGATGCCTCTTAGGATAAAATCCCTAGGACAAGCATGGGCACTTGAATTCATCAATGGTATTTGCTTCCCTAAAGGGTTTGAAATTTTGAGGATCTTGTGAATGTTTGTTTCAAGATTTTGGATCCAAGCAATGTGTTTAACTGACTCAAAGATTGCACAACCCTAGGATGGAAAAGAAAATATCTATTGAGTTCCCACTTGGATAAATCGAGCTACGCCTACTCTTAGTGAATGATTAGATGCTTGACCAAACAGGATCCCCCTTATAGTGCACTCACTTCTCAAGTCAGCCAGGAATCAGTACCCACGAATCTCCCATGGCATACTACATACTTCTCATTTCTACTAAGAGCCGTAAAGATGTGGGACAACTTCGAAGGTCTGACCTCCTGACGTCAACAAATATTGGGATTTTTGGCTTGTAAATTTTTTTTCATAGTAAGGGCATCCAGTTTAGGGGATGCAATGATAAAATCCTTGTGAGAGATCTCCCAACCCTTAGAATAAGGGCTTTACACATCATAAAGATACCGGGGGAGAGTTATCATGCACCACTTTCCATTATTTACGATTTTCATCATAACTACAAATTTATATAGCGGTTTGGAAGAGCTTGGCTTATGCTCGTTACCGCTTGGGTCATTCCCTTGGGGTGAGTAATTTTCCCCACCAAGGTAGGCCCTCTAAAGGTACACAAAAGAAAGAAAGTATATCTGTAGTTCGATTGATCTTTGTTGAGAAACAAAGAGAGAACACTCGCAATGTACTCCACTCACACTCGCAAGATTGGTTCAATTTTTTAAAACCTGATTTGAAATGTGGAGGAAATCAATTACACAAATTAAGATCACCAAAAGGAATTTTGATTCTCAAGATCACTATAAAGCATGAGAGAAGTGCATATGTCTTTTTGATGATATTATTTTGGGTAAGTGACCACAAAACAAAGATGCACATGTTAATTTTAAATCCTCAAAGCAATGATTGAATTATTTTTAAAGCACCAAAAGGAAAGATGAAAATTTATTTGTTGAATTGTTAAATTTAAACCAAATCTAGTAAGTTTGCCTAAAGTTCTTTTTAACCTTTTGTAGCAAAATTGAAAACTTTTTTAGTGTTTTTTAAAGCCCAAAAGAAATTTAGTGTGTCCTAAATGCATGAAGGCAATCAAATCCTTAGAGAGGGATTATAACTTCTCCCAAAGTGTTTAAAAATACTTAATACAATAATACAATGATTTCATAATGAAAAAATCCTCTTTGCTCCCTCCTTGCCTCAACCTTCAAATTGATTAAAACCAAGAAATACAAAGACAAAAAATAGGTTAGGAGTTTAAAATGTCGAAAACAAAAAAGAACTTGTCAAAATAAACCAAATTTGAACTTTTTACTCCACCCCAATGGCATAATTTGCGGGTCCGGTGGAGTTTGCAAATGTCAATGATGCATCATGCAATATAGTGCTGCTGATTAGTGAGAGCGACTCTCTGTAGTGAAACAAAGACCACAATTGCGGCTCTGTTTGACCAGTGACAAAGTTTGGGATTTAGAAAGTTTGCGTGGCACTTTGAAATTTGAATTTTGTTGGTGGGAAGACTCTAGTGGAAAATTTTGGAGATTGGAGTGGTACAATATAGTGGTGCTTGACTGTTAGTGGTTGAGTTTTCTGAAAGCTACAAAAAAACACAAAAAAACACAAAAAAAAAAAAAAACATGAAATTATTCAAAAAACGTGATGAAATCCTTCAAATTCGCCCTCCTTCTAGCACCAAAATGTGAACCCCAGTCCTAGGCTTGTACAAACATGGAAAACACACATACTATTAGATCCATATGCAAGTTAGAACTACGATTCCCCATGAAATTCATCTACAATGCTCAAATAGGAAAGAAATGAAGAACAAAGCAAGAAAATCAATTAAATCCTATTTAAGCATGCAAACTCCCAATCCCATGGGGGAATTGGTGCCAATTTTATGTGTAAATTGGCCCTTTCCCAACTCCTTTGTGTGATTAGATGATTTTGATGAAGATTGATCCACTTGATAATGAAGAACAATGTGATTCCTTGATAAAATCTGCAATAACCTAGCTATGACAATGGAAAATACTTATGGAAATTGCTCTAAATATGAAGATAGTAACTTTTCTCTAAGTTGTGGATGATCAAATGAGAAGAAGAGCCTTCTATAAATAGAAAGACAAGATGGAGGAATGAGCAAAATGAAGCAATGTGGGATCATTCAACATCCAATGGCCAAGTGCCACTTGTCAAGATGTGAAAGGAGGAAGCTTGAACACATTTTGATGAATGAACCAATAAATGATATTAGGTGGATTTTGAAATTCATGAAATGACTTGTTGGAGAGGGAAAGAAAATGACTTAAATGCCACTTGGCTCAATGCACAAGGACATGTAAGAGGAGATAAATGCTTTGTTGGAAGGACAAATCCACTTGGAGGATTTTCAAACCTTGAGGAATATTCCCTTAACTATGCCATGTTGAGAGAAAATATGGATTTAATAAATCAATTAAATGTATTTTCATGTGCAAGTGGAAAAATCTAGAGAAATTAGGTGATTAGGATTAAATTAATCAGGATTTGATCAATTTAATAGGCGATTAGATGATGTGACAAATTTGATTTATATTTTAGGATTTATTTAAATCAAAGTTGAGAGGAAAATCATTTAGACTCTAATTAAATAAAGAGTTTGATTTATTTAATTAAAAGGGGATGATGTTAGATTAAATTCAACAAGGTTTAATTTATTCAATTTAATAGGATGACTTTAGAGATTTAATTAAATAAAACAAATTATTTAATTAAATAGATACATAAGGTTAATTAAATTAGATTGATTAATTTTAATTAATAGGAGAGAAGGACTTAATCAGATAAATAATGATTTATTCAATTAAGGGATGAAAGGTGATGACAAGCTTAAGAATATGATTTAGGATGAAATGATGTTAGTAATCAGGATCAAGTGTGTTGGTATTTTTTCCATGTCTACAGTATGCTTAAAAAGTTTAATGCATTTCCTATGTTATTTCAATTTAATAGACTATTGTTTCTGATCTGTCTATCATACCATTCAATGCATTTAACATGCATTGATTACTTCAGTATGTATTATCGTGCTATCAAATGTGGCACAATTTTCATTTAGCGATCAAATATTTGCAAAATATATAGTGTCCTTTTATTTTGGTAATTTAGTTTAAAAAAAATGAATAATAGGCCTACTCCAACCAATAGAATAATTGTAACAAATGACAATCAAGACACAAAAAACTAAAAACTTTGACCAAGTTCTTGTTGACTATGTAGACATTGGATGCATTACCTATTTATTTGTTGCTTGAGTAGCTCTCTGCATACTAGCAAATCTTGCAAGATTTGTATTTAATGTTTGAATGTCCATGAAAAATTTTCTCGCACGATTTGCATTTAGAACACTATTATTTATGATCTAATAGTTATACCATTTAGCGCATTAAACATGTACTGAATGGTTTAGTAGCTACTTCCCTCTTGCAAAATATGGCACAATTTACACACAATGATTGGATATTTTCCAAAAATATAATGCACTCCTAATACCCTGATTTACTTTCACAAAAATGAATAATAGGCCTACTCCAATGAATAGGAAAAAGAGATAAATTTTTTATTATCTCTTAATTGCAAATGAAGCCATTGTAATAGAAAACTGTTGCTTGGTTCAACTACTTCATCTCATATGTCATATACTATCTATCCATGTGTACAATTAGGATTAACAACAATGAACAATGCTCTAGTTACAACAAAAAAAGAAGTACTAATACCAGGACAAGGGCTATCACTCAAGTCAATTTGTAGAATGAATACAATTGCAACAAGTTACTATTGCAATCATTGAATTCACTTCCCAAATACTTGCTTGTTGATTCAAAATATATTGTTTAAATTATTTTTTACAAGCCTGAAGCTTCCGTTTTTTTGGAGAGCTTGTTAAAAAGCATATGTTTCATGTTTACAAATAACATATTGTATGCATGATAACAATAAAGCTGACACAATATGCATTCAATTTTTATTTTTTTAATTTAGAATTATAATACTTGCTTGCCCAATCAAATTTAATTGTCTTGCACTAGCCCTACTATACATTTTTGTTTAAGCAATCTAGGAGAATAGGATACTATATATTTTGGAAAAAAATTAATCACTGAATGCAAATTGAATAAGGTTTTCCAGTATGCTACTTGGCACTACAACACTAAATGAATGATATAAGAAAATTAAAGCCATATTCTATAGAAAATTAAATTTAATTGCAAAGAAAGCGAGAGAATGATATAAGAATCTGACCTTGTTGCTTGTTGTTGAATAACCAAGTCTAATTGTAACAATATAAATCTTTGTCACCCACTTTGGTTACAACTAATGGTCCCTGTTACAGCTAAAAAATAGACAAATTCACATAGTTCATGACATAGAATATGCTATCCATAAAAATGAAACACAAAAGAACACAATAAATTTTGGAAAATATTTTAAAATTAAATCCAATATGTATGAGCTTTGTCGCACAAAATGCAGTTGATACAATTGATACATAACATTTTCAAACAAATCAAATTCTATAATCTAGACACTTCTGGTTTTATTTTCATTAAATCCAAAATGTCCAAGATGTCTTTGAGAGCTAGCAAGTATGCAAGCAACAAATGCATGGTTAATTCTTGTTTGTTTATTTATTTTTCAAAAGGTTGTATATTTTTAGGTCTCCATGTTATCTGTTCGTATGAAAAACTTTTTAACCAGAACTATTGCTTGTTGTTACAAGGGTTAAAGAAAAAAATGCATGAAATCCATGACATATTACATGCTACTCATATACAACCCTTGCCAATGAATAAAATTGCATAAACTAAACATTTCTATTATCAAATTCTATAATCTGAACATTGCATCAAAGGCTTCACTGTAGTAACAGTGATAGGGACCAATCCCAATATCTCATAGTCTATTATTGCCAGACAAAGAAATACTCTTTTAGGTCTTTGAGCTAGGTATTCTTCCTTGTACAAGCATACAATGCATTTACTCTAAATTCATTGCTTGCATAGACATTACCCTGATAGCAAAGTGAATTGAAAAATTACAATAGTAACTTTTTTCAACTGTATTAATTATACAAAGTCACTTAAGTAGTTTGCCTTGTTCTCATATCAGTACGATGTGGAAGCATACACAAGCATTCCCATTTAGGAATGGTTCCTTTGATTAAGACCAACATATCACGTTTTTCAACATTGTTTTAGATCTTTGATTAATGCATTGTAAGTCTCTATAGTGGAAAAGATCTGAAACAATATTGCTCTATATAGCAACAACATACTATTATTCTAATGCATCAATAAATGGACAAATTTGTTCCAAGTCTATATTGTCACATGTTCAAATGTAACACCCTTTCCATACTCACCATTTGTGCACTTTTTTGGCATTTACAACATGTGCAATAGAGCAAAGCATACACAAGCATTACCATTTACAGTTGTTCACAATTCACATACTACAACATCAAAAATATGTTCATAAATGCCAACTATATAATGTTCCCATATTTTTCTAATTTAATGAAACTAAAATCAATAGTATAACTACTACAATACAATCAAATTTCATTGGCCAAGCAAGTATTACAAATGAAAATGCTAAATTTATAATTGAATGCAATTTTTTTCAGCTTTATTGCCATCATGCACATCATGTGCATGGAATTTTTCTCAAAGGAAAGTCACTGCTGCGATCAAAGAAATTCACTATTGCAATTGTAAAATGTACATTGGAAATGACAGTCTTGTCAATCAATCTACAACTAATGCATTAAATTCCAACAAGGATACTACTCATTTTTGTTCAAGTAAATTAGCAGAATAGAACTATATGTATTTTGTCAAATATTTAATAGCTAAAAAACTCTATTGAGCCATTAAAAATAATTTATGAAATGTTCTTTACAGTATTTGCAGATAATAGCCCACATAACATAACAACTGTGCAATGTAACCCTAAGCTTAGAAAACATAATAATTATGCCACTATTGACATAGTATTTAATGCATTAACTATGCATTCACTACTCTAGAATGCATTGCAGTTATCTACAACATTTTTCATCTACTTCTAGTTTTCTACTTTTCTTACAAGCAAATGAATACTAGAGGCACATTACAAAGCTAAACAAATGAGCACTACCCATGACAAATAATACAGTATTCATAAAACTGAACCACATAAACAATAATAATTTTTTCAAAACACTAGACCAACATTATAAATTTTTGCAAGCATTCCCCGTTAGCCCTTGTAACAACAACCAAGCATCATGTTAAAAAATCAAAAGATTTTTAACAAACAACAAACAAACAAGATTAAGCACAAACAAAACCGAGTACTCACCTCACATTTCATGAATTAACTATGCATTCACTACTTCTGCACCCACCAACCCTCCAACACATACTACTATTCTAATGCATCAATCAATGTAAAAATTTGTTCCAAGTCTATATTCTAACATGTTCACATGTAACGCCCTTGCCATTTTCACCATCCATGCACTTATTTGACATCCACAATGTGTACAACACAACAAAGAATACACAAGAATTACCGTTTACAGTTGTTCATAATTCACATACTACAAGATATTTGGATTGCTCCATACCACTAGCAAAACAAATAAATAATGCTTTTCAAACATCAAAAATATGTTCATAAATGCCAAGTATATAATGTTCCCTTATAAACTAAAATCAATAGTAGACTTGCTGCAAGATAATCAAATTTCATTGGCCAAGCAAGTATTTCAAATGAAAATGCTAAAATTAATAGTTGAATGCAAATCATGTCAGCTTTACTGCCATCATGCACTTCATGTGCATGGAATTTTTCTCAAAGGCAAGTCACTACTGCAATCAAAGCAGTTCACTATTACAATTGTATAATGTACATTGAAAATGATAGGCTTATCAATCAATCTACAACTAATGTATTAAATGCCAGCAAGTCTACTACTCATTTTTGTTTAAGTAAATTAGCAAAATATAACTCTATGTATTTTCACATATATTTAATAGCTTTAACAAAATCTACTAAGCCATAACAATTAATTTACAAAATATTCTTTATAGTATTTGCAAATCATAGTCCACATAACATAAAAATTGTGCAATGTAACCCTAGGCTTAGAAAACATAACAATTGTGCCACTATTGACATATTATTTAATGCATAACTATGCATTCACTATTTTACAATGCATTATAGTTTTCTACAAAAATTTATGTCTACTTCTACTTTCCTACTTTGCTTACAAGTAAATGAATACTAGAGGCACATGACAAAACTAAACAAATGAGCACAATCCATAACTGTTGATGGTGTTTTTTGCACGACAACAACTCAGACAGAATACGATATCCTATCTCTCTTGAAAGGTTAATATCTATGGACAAAGAGATAACCCCGAGGTCTCTAATGTCAGGTCTTGACAATGCAAACAAAACAACTCAAAAATAATGTGAAAATGTTGGTAATCACAAAGGGACCTTACTACAAGCAAATGCTGAACTTAGATTTATCATATCTAGCAATATATTGATACTTCAAGACCTAAAATTAACCCAGATAAAAGAAATAACAAAAGATAAGGGTTTTAGAGATAATTATAAGACTAATTTTAACCCTAGGATTAACAATGCAAAAGATAAGATGCTCAAAATTGACCAATCTCTCATAAACTACTTCCTTTTTAACCCAGATAGATCTACAATCTTACAAAAATAGTGCAATCTTCTAAGGTGTAGAATATTTTCAAATTATGCATATTCATTCAAGACAACCCTATTATAATTGAAATGAATAAACATCCATAATTGAACTAAGCACAGTTTTAAGTCTAGACTAACTTTTCAAAGCAGCTAACAATTAGCTAACTGCAAAAAGTATGGACTAGAGATTACTGTGAACACTTCAAGCATAAACCCTAAGCATTATCAAACCATCTAAAATCAAATCACTTAAGCAATTTTAAAGATAGAATATCAAGAACCATGCCGGATAAAACTCAACACAAGAAAGGCACCAAATCACAATGTCTTTGCTTGTATTAAATCACCCAAAGTGGCAACAATTCCAGTCGTCTGTTACAACACTTGCTTAAAGATAAACTAAACTCCAACTCTAATTCTTGCTCTTACAATTCGCTCTAATGTGAAATTATTCTAATTTCTACCCTTACAAATGAGGCATAATTCCAAACTTATAGAGAACCCCCAAAGATATGTCGGCCCAAATTAGGGTTTACAATGATAAATGCCACACAACAGGTTAGCCAAAAGATATTCAAAAATAATATGAAATGTGCAATTTGCACCAATTTCATCCAAGTCGGCCTGGGGTGTCAAAAACTCGATCCAATGCATGTGAAGGAAGAGGAGAAAATAATGGGGAAGCACAAATTTCGATGTAGCCTTGGATTAACTACTTCCCCCCTTTGTCTTTAGCACACTTTACTTTATCATGTACTGCCAGTAATACTTTGTCCAATTCGGTAATGGGTGACACATGCAAAAACCCTAATTCTCCTCTCAAGAGACTTGATGTCATCTCTTGACTATTTCACTACTTTATCCCAATCCTCCTTATTTTTTTGATACCTGTAAATGAATGCAATGTAAGTTGCAACATCATCTAGCTGATGTTTGGTAATAGGGCCTTCATTTATTGGAGAATAGACATCTCACCACCATTTTCTTAACTACTCCAAGCTAAGATGCTTCAGATAAAACTTCTTTCTCCCTGTCATTACTTCAAAGAAAGAGATACACTTATCATAGATACTAGTCAAAGTGTCCTCACTATGCCTTCCCTGTTTGTATATTTTCCTCAAGGCCTTTTTTCTCATATGCAGAATTTCAAACCACTCCCAAGGTTTTGCAACTCTTGAGGAAGGACGAATTACTTCGCTTATCAATTTTTCCTTAGTGTACTCCATGATAGTCTTTGTCTTGTGCAGAAGGAGATCTACATCTTCCTTATCCCGGATGAACACAATATTTAGCCAATCCACTGATCTCATTGCATCCCCTGTAGTTGACATGATTTCCTTGATGGCGTTATCTCCCTTGGTCTGCACTCCCTACAACCAACTGACTATAGCATGTGTGGTGCTCTTCATCCTTTCCATTTCTGATATTGTTTCCTAAGGTAGGAAGCTTGCAGCAGATGAGAAAAAAATCATGGATTGCAAGGGTTTCATCAACTCTTGCAAATATTTCTTAAGTTTCTCATTTTCTTTCACCAATTCATGCTTAGTTTGCACCTCCTTCCTCAATCTGCCAAGGATCACAACACTGGAACCTTCATACTCCTCAATGTCTTGCTCAATGGAGGCATGCCCTAGATTGATAGTCTGCACATTATAATCTTTTCAAGTCACCTCATCTCTATCCTTATCAGGAACAGGAGTAGCAATATGGACCACTCTATTATTCGCTTCATCTCTCTCAATCTGGAAATGACTCTGGCTTTCTTCTTTGTCTTTCCCTTTCCAATATTCGCCAGTAGGTCATCCCGATTGGGAGGAGTGTCATCCACTAAAATCTGCTTAATTTTCAACTCTTTATCTAACCAACTTGGAATAGTGGATTCTGATTGTACCTTATCCTTCCCATCTTGTTCCTATTGAATATTGGGTGTGACCTTTTCAATGCTTGGCTCCTCAGGGATCTCCGTAAATGAATCATCCTTTTCTTTGTAATGCTCCTCCCCTTTGTCTTGTTCTTGTGAGGGAATCTTGGTTGGTATCTCCTCCTTTTGAGGGGATTTATCCTCATGAACTTCTGCAGGAGAACTCGCATAAGCCACCAAAGGAGACTGCATTACTTTGTCTATTTCTACTTTGGCATTGTAGAGATCACCCTCTTGGAATTCTTCCTCTCCCAAGTCCTTAGGATATTCAACATCTTTTGGTTCATCTGGCACGCTACCGGTCTCATGAAAAGGAGGGATGTCTTCATGTTCAGTGATAGGAGCAGTCATAGGAACACTTCCTTTTGGTGCAACATCTTTGGGGGAAGGAGTCCTTGACCTCCTAATATACACCTGTGTCTTCTCTCCCGAGCTCTCTACCTCCACCACAGGTGGCTCAACCTCTTTATCTGCTTTAGAAGTTTCCTTTTCCTTTTGTGACAACCTCACAAGTATCCTTTTCTTAGGTAAAGGGACATTGGCATCTACTTCTTTTTTTCCTCTTCATCTTTCTCAGCCCCCTTCCTCTTTGAGACATGCCTCCTCTTCTTAGCTATGGGATTTCTCTATTTCCTTGCTTCTCCTTCCTCTTTTGCATGAACGTCTTTGATTTTAAATTTCAAAGGAGAGACCCTCTTGGTTTTACCTTTGGGGTCCTGTTCATGTGACTCTTCAGAAGCAGAGTGAGACTCCAAGTCTCCCATTAAGTCATAGGTGCACTGCACACCTTCACTTTCCAATTCCAACATCTTGTGTAGGGGTGAAACCTTGCAAATGCATATACCAAATAGGAGGTCATTGTGAAGGTCTTTGTCTATAGGACATTGCACATCTTCTCATGTATCATCGTACTTATAATGCCTGCCCAATGGTAATCTATACCTTGTTCCATCTATGCAATGACATTGAACATCCAATTCTCAAACACTCCTACATTTTTCAATCCTAATACTCTGCTAAGGAGTGTGATAGAATCATAATATTCCTTCCTAAATTTGAGTCTGACAAGCTACTTGGGTAGCTTGGAGAAGTGGGACTTGGGTTGCTCCAACCAAGAATTGATAACCTGTTGGGACTTGATGACATTATCCTCATAGTGTTTCTTCACTAAATCCATATCAAAGGCCACAACATGACACCGATCAAGCATGTCAAAGGTCCGAGCTATAGATATATGGTCAAAATTTTCCACAATTCTTCTTTGAGGACCAACTATCCTTTGTGTACCCTTGTCATAGTGCCTAGCACACTCAATCACCAACTCATAACACTGGACTGTAGAAGGAAATCCAACCACATGTGCAAACCCAGACTCGAATGTCCTTCTGGCTAACAAAGGGAGGTTCTGCACTGCCATCCTTGCCTTGAAATCTTCATAATCCCACATTCCAACATTAGTATCAGTGATCCCCGACCAGATGGAAGTCAATTTTCTTTCTGGGATTCTACTCTTTATGTCCATTTTAACTCTCTCTGCCTCGGAGATAGCTAAACCTTCAACATTTGGATCCATCACCTTTCCCTTGCTTTGCCCAACAATAGCCTGACCTGATTCTGCTTGCATATAATAAAGACACCAAAATAAGATCCATTATAGCATAAAGTTCAGCGAAATCCATCACAAATGATAAACTCATTCTTCAATACAAGATCAATGATAATAAAAATGCTCGAAACCCACATAAAATTAATCATCTCAAAATTTAGGTTTTTAGCCCCCTTGCGGAATCCAAGTTGGAGAGGAATTCCAAGAAAATATGGACTAGGAAGAATCCAGGGAAGCAAGCATACAAGTATCCAATCCATCATTTGATCAATCAATTTAACCAAGAAATAACATGATACGCTTAGAACAAGTTAAATCAATCATCAAATTCATAATCACCAAGAAAACCTTCATGCAATCCCTTGATTCTTCGTTTTCAACAAGACCTCGGGAAAATCTGCCTCAGATGGAAATCCCTGAGAATGACAACAACTTAATAATTCTAGGAAAATGATGGAGTCAAGAACATTCGAGAAAAATCCTGAGGGCATGGATTCCAGCGAAGCTAATGAAATTTTCATCATTTAAGCCCAACTTTGGGAAAATGACCAAGCAACGGACAAACTGGGGAAATTTGGATCAATGCATATTTCAGAAAAAACAAAGAGAAAATGGGAAATCGAGGAATTTTGGTAGATAAGGAATTCCGCGAAGACTTTGAAAAACCCAAATACCTACGTTTTCTCTCGATCTCACTCAAATTGATCGAATGATCACAAATTTGAGTATTCAGAGCTTGAAACCAGCTCAATATAGACCTCCTACAGATCATCCTTGAATTGGAAACCCACCTCACAGTAAATCAAGAGGGATTGGTTATGCCCTAGTTACGAAACCCTAAACTTCCGCCATGAGCGCACAGAATAAGCTTGGGCTCAACTTGCTTGCTCGCAAGGGTTTATAGAAGGTTCGTTGTGGCCTATACAAGAAAGCTACCATAGGATAAAGTTGAAAGACAAGCTCAAAACACTCACCTGGGAATGGCACTCGAACAAAATGGGAAATCCCCCAACTTCGAAATACATAATGCTAAAACTAGCAGGAACTCAATCCCAAGAAAACCCAAAACACCAAAGGAGCATGCACATTCAAGAAGAAAAAGCATAGCATTGTGAACAAGATGAAAGTGCCCGAAATGAAAACTAGAAACCCAAGCATCAACTGCAAAACCCTACCATACCAACAATCTGACTCAAAGCATGTACGCACAAATCATATAGTAATTCTTTTCAATCATAAAAGAGAGAAAGCATCATGTACATACCATGAGGACAGAGAAATAGAAACAAAGGAAGCTAACAAGAAACCTCAAATTTCGAGTAGAATGTAAATGGCACTCATAAAATCCAACTGCAACAATCGAACCCAATCCCAAACACACAATCCAGAAACAACACTTAGGATCAAGCACTCCAAACCAATAGGAAGAAAATGATGGAACTCAAATGGTACAAAACTTCCCAAAAGTCAATTTAACATTGCCGCATAAGTCGTACAATCGAGCATTAATGCAATCGATAAGACAAACCAAACCAAACCCGGGAACCCAACAAAGCAACATACCCTCAGAGAAATCTTGTCACAAAGAAATTCCACGAAAAACCAAAATCTTTGGATTTTCATTGAAAAGCAGTTGTCACCAAGTTTCGAAAGGAAACTGGGAAATTCGGCCAAGAGTGGATTTTCCCGAAAACAGTGAAAAACCCTGAATGAACCCAAACTTAAGGTTTTCAATATAAATAAAAAAAGGGGGCCCTAGATGCGAGCAAGATAAACATCCAAGCACATGACCAAGCGAGCGAATCCTCAAAATTGAAGGGCCAAGACACCAAAAGAAAAAATCAAAAGAGCAAGAAAGAGGGTCCCTACTTTCAGTGGGGCATGTGTGCGAAAACTACACAACAACTACCTTTAAAAATAGCTTATGGATTTAGCAATATAGGAATATTTGATTATTGTACTTCCAATAATAATAATTGAGCCATACCTCTATCTATCCTCTTGCTAAGCATCTTTTTCACTTGTTGTGAACTTATCATGTGGGGATAGTTTACATATAACCACCTTAGTTCAATTATTTTACCCTATGAATGAAACCGCATGAATAGCTCTTGGAAGTTCATCTCAATTGTTCCTAATGTATTGAGCCATTAGATTCATAAAATAATGCTTGCTCCAACCATAGGGATATCAATATAGGACAATCAAGAATGTAGTCTCCCATGGCAAGTTTAATATTATGAAATTATCTTGAATAACTAATTGTACCTCCATTTGTTGGTATGTGAAATCAATTTTCTTTATTGAGCATTGATTAAGTAATTATGTAGGCCTAATAGTTTAGGTTGGAGGCCTAAAATCCAAGGGGTTAGATGTAATCCCCTTTCCCACACCAAAGACAGTTCTAGAATGCCCTCAGAGAAAAAAAAATGGACTTACTATTTTTAGCCATATGGCATGAATTTGTACAACTCACTTTTTATTTTTGAAAAGTCTTCTTCGAAAAGGATTCAACAACTTAGATGTTTATGGTTCAGCTAGTCATGTTTTTTGAGATGAATTGCATATTTTTGTAACAATGAATTAATTATTGAGATAATACAATATTGTGAGACCTTTGCCCATATTTTTTCTAGTAAATTAGTGTTAGAGTAAAAGGTATTTACTAATTAATTATTTACTTAATTATTAGGTCCCTTTCACTCTAGTTACTTGAGCTTACTTAGCTCATGATTTTATCAATTGCATTTATTTATTTAAGTAATTAGTTTATTAGCTAATTACTTTATTTTCTCTAAATTTGGATACGATTTCTTCGATAAGCTTTCCTTCTTATATTTTTTCTTTTCTTTATTGGATAAGATTTCTTAGATAAGCTTTTCTTCTTCGATAAGAGTTTTTGCTTTATTACATAGGATAACTCTAGTTGAAATCAATGCTTTATGTGCTCGATCTTGGGTTGCCTCATGCATTACCTTTCTCTATATAAATCAATCGATATTTGTATATTTTACACATGTACTCTCATTTTCTATATAGAATAAAACTTATTCTAGCATATTTTTTTTCTTTGATGCTTTCCTAATAGTTCATTGTACCTTGGGGTTTATTTAATAGTAAATCTTACATGGTATCAAATCCTTCATTATTGATAGGATTTCCTTTTAGAAATATTGAGTGCAAATCTATTTTTTTTGTAGAAAAATAGTATGCTCTTCTCTTACATCCTCAGATGATCTGGAGAATTAGAAAATTATAAAAAAATACCATATTTTAGAGGTTTAACATCTAATTTTTCAGTTGCATGTATGTTTTACAACCTCCTAGATTGAATATGGAATCACCATCATTTTCAACGTAGTCGAGAAAGTTAGAGCAGCCTCTCATTTCACTAAATCAACATAGATTCTTTTTTAGTTGCATGTACTTGCATGAACTTCCATTTAATTTGCATGTAATTTCATGTGCTTTCATTTGACTTGCATGTACTTTCATGAAATTGCATGTTGCTTGCATTGGATTGCATGTTACTGCATGTGAAGAGAAGTTATTTTTTATGCATTTTAAAGAAGTCTAGTTCTTTGAAGACACGAAGAATTTTAGATTTTCCTCTTTTTTTATCATCAAGCCATAAAATTGTGCCTATGAGATTCATTATTCAAGTTCCAATAGGTTTTGTAAAGGTATTATAGAGCTCTACATAGTAATCCATGTAGATTTTCTACATTTTGTAGCAAAAGTAAAAAAAAAATCAAACATCTATATTTTTACTTTGCCTTACAATTTGGCATAACTATAAAACGTGGTGATCTTCTTTGTATGATAGGGATAAATTTGGTGTCTTGAACTATACTCAAGTTGTAAGAATTTCTCATATGTAAACTCATTGAAATAGTGTCTCAACACTGTACATATCTTTTTGGGATCTTTCAGATCATGTTGTGTCATTATTGTACTCATACTACTTTATGAAGTGCCATGGGGGGTTTGTTGTGTGAGATTCTTATTTGCAATCACAACCTTGTCTACCTTCATGCGAGTGTGCCTTTTTTTTGCACACCCTTTTTTTAGTTGTTGGCACTTCTTCATGCACCATTTGATGTTGTTAGATACCATTTGAAGCTTTTAGATACCTTTATAATTACTCACAACAAAAGTAGTCCCTACTACCCTCAACAAAATGGAGAAAGTGAGGCTTCAAAATTGTATTATAAAAATAACACTTACTAAAATATGCAATAAAAACATCACAAATTGGGACATCAAATTACTAACAATTTTATGGGCTTATAGAATAAATTACAAAAGACTAACTATTTTTTTCTCATTTGAGTTAGTATATAGAACTAATAAATCATTACTTGTGTAATTAATATATTGTACCTAACTTAATATTGGATACTAATTTATTGTTAAATGAGGATAAATCTTTACAAGAAATATTAATGAAATTGAAAAAATTAGATAAATAAAGGTTTTTAGTGTTGAACACACTAGAATACTGAGAGGGGGTGAATCAATATTCTATCAAAATTTCACACTTTTCGAGCCAAAAATATACTTTAAACTTTTTTGCATATACAAGAACATGAGAGAAGACAATGCACAACACAACACAACACTAGATATATATGAAAAATCCCACAAGTGAAAAATCACAGTGATAAAATCTGCTAGGAGCTACTGTCCTAATCCAAGCTCACAATATAAACAAAATTTACAACTTTGTTTTAGGGCTACAACCCAAGGAAGCTACAATTCCCTTATTAAGTTTTTAGGGTCACTCCTAAGGAAGATACAACCCCTTGATTTGAGCATGCACCCAAGAGTGATTACATATTAATAATCCTTCCACTATTTGAAATTGATAATTAAACTCAATCCTTTTTTATGTTTGCAATTATACTTTTTAACCTCTACAAATTCCATCTTAGTTTCCTACTATCTCACTACTTTCAAAAATTAATAAGTTCCACCTTCGACTCATATCCTCCAACAAATAATCAAGCATACTTCTTCACTTCCCTTTTATCATAGAGATATGATCAAGATAAAACTAGACATGATCTGCCTCATCTTCTCTTCCTCCTTCAGTCACTTACACAATTATCATCATTCAATATTACTACATCAACCTACATTGACTAGGTTTACAAGTTATAAATGATATTACATTGATTACATTTCATGTTGGCCTATAATAACAAAAATATTATATCTCCAAGTCGACCAAGGATAAAATAATCAACATGAAATGTGTAGAGGGCAAGACCCAAAAGAGTACACACAACACTAGGAAGAGAAACACACCTTGCAAATTCCAACATACGCTTAACCTGGTCTAAAACTATCTTCACATCTTTGATATTCTATAAAAATCATCGGTATGATTTGCAAATACAAGTTGGGTTGGTCATAAATAAGAAACTATGGAACTTGTAGCATGCTAGCTTTCACATCAATTAGTGTTACATAAAAAGATAAAATTTTATCTATGTTTCTCTTAGATGAGTTGGTATGACCCATACAACACCTTCAAACACTCCTTAAGCTTCACAAAATTACTTGAAACATCTATCCGATATTGAAAATAGGAAAGATATTTGTGCACTTCAAACTTGAAACACTTTGAGACACATGAAGTATCCACACAAATTCATACAACTAAAATTCACAACCTTCTGTTGGCACAAGTAGATAGACATTTGGCCAATCACCAGACAACACAACTCTATACATTGTCACTTATAAATTTCTCTTCAAAAGGATTATTAACATGAAACTTTGGATATAACAACTTCACATCTCAAAGAAATTAAATTTTGAACCTCATAACCATGTCTACAAATGCGGAGATATATAGAGGCAACCTTTGCACCTATGAGACCACACATATATAATCAACACAAACCTTAGTATGTAGCTCTTAAAAACACTATTATGATAACCCAAAAGACTTGAAACTTGGATCACACATGCCTTGACACAACATGAAGTTGTCTTGCAAACCACGAGAGAAAAACATTAGTAGAGAAATGTAGAGCATTTCTTAGAGACTCTGGAAACCAAATAACTAGACTACAACACTCCATAAATTTTTTGACACCAATGACAACCAAAATACAACAATCTCCCCCTTTGGAATTGATGGTAAACCAACCAAATTTCTCCCTTTGATGCACAATCTCTCCCCCTTTGACATCAAGGACAAAGGGTAAACATACAGGTTCCCCTTGTTAGCAACAACCACTACCTGCTCCCCTTGAAAGGTAGCCCTCATCAGTCCAAGAATAAATATATGACTTGAATTACTCTCCTTGGATACATGCACCAACTATGCATCTAGCAAGAAGGAGGGGAAACTACCCCTAACTTCTATTTGAGATATTCAAATATATTCTTTGCAAGTGCCTTTATGAAAATGTTTGCAACTTGATCCTTTGTAGATACATACTCCAACTTCACTTCTTTGTTTGCAACCTTCTCTCTTAGAAAGTGATACCTGATTGATATGCGCTTGGTTCTAGAATGCATCACTGAATTCTTGGAAATATTGATAGAATTTGTATTATCACATAGAATAGGAATGACCTCATCATACTTTATCTTGATATCCTTCAATGTTTGCTTCATCCA
This sequence comes from Sequoiadendron giganteum, assembly GCA_007115665.2. NCBI lineage: Eukaryota > Viridiplantae > Streptophyta > Pinopsida > Cupressales > Cupressaceae > Sequoiadendron > Sequoiadendron giganteum. The sequence goes on along the minus strand of CM021107.1, from coordinate 155,380,546 downwards.
CATCATTTGACTAGAGAAAAATGATGCAATAATATACATTAATTTTTCTATTGAGAAAGATACTAAATCTCACTTCTTACTATGCCATGAAACCAACCTATTTCCCAAAAAGAAAGTACCACCACTGGTACTCCATCCATCATCAACATAACTAGCCCAATCAACATCAGTGTATGTACACAAATCAAAGTCATTACCTTTTGGATACCATAATCCATAATTCGAAGTACACTTAAAATATCTGAAGATTCTCTTGACTTCCTTCAAATGAGTTTCTTTAAGATTGGCTTGAAATCTTGTAACCAAACCTACTACATGCATAATATAAGGTCTTGAAGTAGTTAAGTACACTAGGCTTCCAATTATAGATCTATATAGAGTATGATCGGCCAAGGGAGACTCATCATATTTGCTCAAATAAAAACTAGTTACCGTAGGAGTACTCATCCATTTGCAATCTTCCATACCAAAATTCTTCAGCATCTCCTAGCTGAGAAATTTGAAGACCAAGAAAGAAGGATAACTCACCTATCATAGACATTTCAAACTCCTTTTTCATTTTTTCAACAAACTTCTTGCACATTTCATCATTTACACCAAAGATTATATCATCAACATATACAACTATCAAAACTCTTTCATCATCAATATTGAATTAAATATTACTATCTACAGTAGCTTCCTTGAAACCTTGTTGAAGCAAGTAATTGTCGAACCTTGCATACCAAGCCCTAGGAGCTTGTTTGAGGTCATACAATGCCTTTTTGAGCTTGCACACCATGTTTGGGTATTTTGATAAGTGGAATCCATCAGGTTGCTCTATATAGACCTTCTAAATCTCCATTCAAGAAGGCCAATTTGGCATCCATCTGCTAAAATTTGAAGTCCTTATGGGCTAAAAAAGTAAGAAACATTTTGAATTCTTCCATTCTTGCTATTGGAGAATTTTTTTCCTCAAAATCAATTCCTTCTACCTATGCATATCATTTAAATACCAGTATTGATTCATTTCTTGCAACTTCTCCATCTTCATTCAACTTATTCCTAAAAGCGCACTTTATTCCTATAACCAATTCCCAAGTCAGATTCTTCTCAATTTGATTCAATTATTCTTCTATTGCTTGTATCCATCCTTCATCCTTTCTAGCATCATTTTTTTAATATATTTCTATCTTTGATAGTAAACAAAATTTTACTTGTTCATTTGTCTTTGCAAGCCTTCTCTTGGTCAACACTCCTTCATTCTTATCTCCAATAATTTGATCCTTTGAATGATTCCTTTGAACATATTTGGAAGGAGTCTTATTGTGCTTTTCTATTATTTCTTCTTTCTCTTCAATTTATTCTTATTCTTCTTCTTCTGATTAGGGAGGTGCATCCGATCCACAATCCTTAATTTCATACATATTTTGATGTAAATCTTCATCAACCTTGACATTTATGCTTTCAACTATCTTTCCCAATCTTTTGTGGTAGCACCTATATGCTTTACTCTGAGTTGGATATCCAAGAAAAATACCTTCATTAGCTCTTGAATCAAGCTTTCCCAAAAAATCTTCATCTCTTATGATGTAACAATTACTTGCAAAGACTCTAAAATACCTGAAAATTGTAGGTCTTCCATACCATAACTCATAAGGGGTCTTCTCATTGTTCACCCTTAACAATCCTCTATTGAGAATATAGATTGCAATATGAGCTACCTCTTTCTAATAAACATTAGGAAATTTTTCTTCCTTCAACATAGTCCTCGCCATCTCTTGAATAGTCCTATTCTTTCTTTGCACAACCCCATTCTACCGAGGAGTTCTAGTAGAGGATATATGCCTCTTTACTCCATGTTCTTCACAAAAATAGTTAAACTCATTTGATGTGAACTCACCTCCTCTAGATCAAACCTCAAACAATTGATTTTAGAATTAGTTTCATTCTTTACCTTTGATTTGAAAATATTGAATCTACTAAAGGCTTCAGATTTATCTTTCAAGAATGTAACCAATGTCATCCTAGAGAAATAATCAAGAAATATCATGAAATACATTTATCCCAAAAGACTCTTTGTTGTGGTAGGTCCGCACAAATCAATATGAATCAGGTCCAGTGGTCTAGAAGAAGAATACTCTTTAGACTTGAAACTTATCCTTGTCTATTTTCCAAACTAACATTCCTTGCTCAAAGTAATTACATGCTTGACTATCTTAGGCATATCTCTTAAAACATGTGATGAACTAATCTTCACAAGATTGTCAAAATTAATGTGTCCCTTTCTCCTATGCCAAATCCAATATTCACTTATTTTCACCAGAAGACAACTACTCCCAATGATATCCATTAGACTGTATATGCCACCATTTATCCTAGATCCTTCTACAACCAATTTTCTAGACTTTCCTTTTTTGATTTCACATCCTCTTTCATTGAATACGAGACTGTATCCCTTTTTTCACATCCGACTCACAGTAAGAATATTTTTTATAAGACCTCTAATATAAAGAACATGTTCTATCCCATTCTTTCCATCAATACTTATTCTACCTTTTTCCACATATTTGTATTGAAGTATCATCTCCAAGATTGACTATGGATCCATTCCATTTCACATGCTTGATAAACTTGATCCTATCCCCTGTCATGTGGTTGGAACAACCACTATCAATCACCTAGGATTTTTCCTCATCCTTTGCATGAAAATAAATATATACAAAACTTGAATCTTTAGTTTCATCTTCAATCTTCTTATCAACCAAGAATAGGATTTCATCCTTATTATCTGGACCACTGGATTCCTCATCCTTTGAAGAGAAGGAGTCTTCCTTAGAGTAGAGACTCTTTTTAAACTTATTTCTTCTAGGATCTTTGTTTCTCTTTTCATAATATTTTAAGGGATAATTAGAAGTAAAATGACCAACCTCTCCACACTTAAAACATTTGAAAGGTGGCTTACCTTTGTAATTTTTGGTAACCCTCTTCAACTTCCTTACAAAGTTTGCTTCTTCTTCATCAATGTCACTACTCTGATCAACTGCTTCATAGATCTTCTTCTAACTATCTTTGAAAGTTCCTTCCTTCTTTGAAGCTTCTTTGTCAAACTCTCTCATTTCATAGGTAGTGAGAGCACCATATATTTGATCCTTTAAAAAAGTATCTAAATCTCCAGCTTTCTCAATAGAAGATAGTTTAGGACTATAGGCTTTAGGAAGAGATCTCAATACCTTTTTAACCACCATCGATTCTTCTAGTTCTTCACCAAGTCCTTTGATTGCATTGACCACTTCATCTACCTAGAGAAAATATCTTGCAATATCTTCATCCTCTGACATTTTTAGGTTCTCAAACTTGCCTTTGTAGATTTGTAGCTTGGATTGTTTTACTTTAATGTCTCCTTAATAGAATCCACTAAGCTTATCCCAAACCTCCTTTATTGTCTTGCAATGCATTAATTTTACAAGTTTAGAGTCTACTAGCCCACTCAAGATGGCATTCTTAGCCTTTCCATTGTTCTTATAGGCCCTAACCATTGCTAGATCAGTTGGAGGAGTAGCAGGAATAGTATAACTATCCTCGACTGATTTCTAAACACCAAACCCTAAAGAGGTTAGATAATTTTCCATCTTGAATCACCAAAAATAAAAAATTGTTCCATCAAACCTAGGAACCTTGTGAGACCCTTCTTGTGCCATCTCGAATCTTCATCAAGTTGTTAGAATTCTTCTAAGGAACTTGGATTTGATACCAATTGTTAAACACATCAAAATACTAAGAGAGGGGGTGAATCAGTATTCTATCAAATTTCACACTTTTTGGACCAAATAAATACTTTAAACTCTACCACATATACAAGAACATGAGAATAGAAGGCAATGCACGGCACAACACAACACTAGATATAGGTGGAAAACCCCATAGGGGAAAAACCACGATGAAAAAAGATGCTATGAGCTATTGTCCTAATATATCCTCACAATATAAACAACATTTACAACTTTGTTTTAGGGATACAACCCAAGGAAGCTACAAATCCCCAGTTATAGTTTTAGGATGACTCCCAAGGAATCTACAACTCCTTGATTTGAGCACACACTTAGGAATGATTATAGAATGATAGTCCCTCGACTATTTGAAACCGACAATTAAGCTCAATAATTTTTTATGATTGCAATTTTTCTTTACTGCCTCTAAAAATTATTGTAAGGTGTGTGCCCTTGGTCTCCTTGTGTTTTGTAATGCAGTGCTTAATTTTGTGACATGGCTTAATTTCCTCCCATGGATTCATTAACTCTGGTGGTTGTATTGGGCATTAATAGGTCAATTTTGGTGCAATGACAACTATCTATATAATAATTGGTATCAAAACCCAGGTCACATGTTTGAACCCCTTGCTTGCACTAGGGGGATTTGTGCAAGGTGTGCACCCTTGGTCTTCATGTGTTGTGTAGCACAATGCTTGGGTTTGTGACATGGTTCAATTTCCTCTCATGTATTCATTAACTCTAGTAATTGTATCGAGCATTAACATGTCTATCTTTTGGTGCAATAACAACCATTTGTGTAACACAAATATATTCTCAACTTCCTAATAGTTCATTCCTTTCAGAAATTAAGAAGTTCTACCTTCATCTCAATGCCTCCAACAAGCAATTGATCACACTTCTTCACTTCCCTTTTATCATAGAGATATATCAAGATGAAATCAGACAAGATATGCCACAACTGCTCTTCCTCCTTCAATCACTTACATAGTTATCATCATTCCATATTACTACATCACCCTAGATCAATTATGTTTACAATTTATACATGATATTACATTGATTACATTTCATGTCATCCTATAATAATAAAAATATTATATCTCCAAGTTGACCAAGGATAACAATCAACATGCAATGTGTAGAGGGCAAGACCCAAAAGACTACACGCAACATCAGGAAGAGGAACACACTGTTGGAATCAAGGAACACTGAGAGGGGGGTGAATCAATGTTCTACAATTTTTACCTTTATTAATCTGACCCTTCAAGCATTTATAACATTCAATCAAAAGAAATATTTATGAACATAAAAAAACAACCACAACACCATAACACAAGAATTTTTACGTGGAAACCCTATTAGGGGAAAACCCACAGTGGATGGCCAATCCACAATATGATATGAGTATACTCAAAATGAAGTTTACAATATGGGGAATGCACTTGCATTCATGAAAACTACCTAGAGCTCACTGCTCAAAGAAGACTCGCTATCTTACAAAGATAATTAGATTAAATCCATCTGAGAAATTTGCATTGAGAGATTAGCATCTACATATGCTTGATTACAGTTTCGGTTAGGCTCAATAATCGATCTTTTGTCCTTCTGACTGATTCTGCACTTTTTCTCTGCTCTACTCAAACTAGCATCACAAAATCCTTAATGCACAAGTGAAACTACACATAATCGCTCTTTCGCACTTCTGATATTCACAACTCACATCAACACACCTTGTTTGCATATCAAAATGATATGATTGATCACTTATATATATCCACGACTAAGAATTTAATCACAACATGTCAGCTTCAACAAGATATGAAAACATTTGCAAACTATTGGCTCAATCCATGGATAATCATTAATGCGCACCAACCAAATTCAGCTATAGCATAGAAATGATCAACATCAACATGTACAAACACAAAAATACTTAAACAATTACATCTCAAACATCTGCGACATGTTATATCCACGAAGTTGGATTCTGTCTGATAAATAGAGAATTAATCAACTAGATATTCTAACTCACACATGGATCAATACGAGCCACTAAGATTCAATAGCAACATATATCATAGATCAAACAATATTCCCTGAGATACACAACACAAAATAATAATAGAAAATATTCATGTGAATCAATGAACAAAAAACTGTCGGATGCTCTATTCTTCCTTGACTATCTTCAATCTAACTACCGCTATGATCAAATGATGACATATGGATCCAATAACCGACTAGGGTTTTCGTCAATGAGAAAACCAAATGATATTTGCAGTGTCTCTTTCCAACACACACCTTGCAGATTCTAAAACATGCTTAACCTAGTCCCAAACTGTCTTCACACCTTTGATATTCTATAAACATCATTCACGTTCTTTGCAAATACAAGTTAGGTTGACCATAAAGAAGAAACTATGAAACTTGTAGCATGTTAGCCTTCACATCCATTGGTGGTACACAAAAAGATAAAACATTATTTGCACTTCTCTTAGATGAGTTGGTATGACCCATACAACATAGGTTCAAACACTCCTTTAGCTCCATCCAATCTTTAATTTGTTGTGCATATCATCAACATGCCTTAGTCAACCTCACCAGAATCATATCTTCACAAAATAACTTGAAACATCTGTGTACTAGAAACAAGAAATATCTTTATGCGCTTCCAAACTTAGACACTCTAAGACACTGAAGTGTCTACACAAACTCATACAATGAAAATTCACAATATTCTTTTGGCGCAAGTAGACAAAAATTAAGCTAGTCACCAAACAACATAGTCCTATACACTATCACTTATAAATTTCTCTATGAAAGGATTATTGACATGAAAATTTGGATATAACAACTTCACATCTCAAAGAAATTAACTTCTGAACTAGATAACCATATCTGTAAATGTGGAGATATATAGAGCCAACCTTTCCACCTCTGAGACCATCCAAATAGAATTAACACAGACCTCAACCTGTCACTCTAAAAAACCCTTTTTTTGGTAACCGAAAAGACTTGAAACTTGGATCACACATGTATTGACATACTATGAAGTTTTCCTCCAAACCGCAAGAGAAAAACAACATCAACAGAGAAATATACAACATTTCTTAGAGACTCTGGAAACCAAACAACCAAACTATAATACTCTCCATAGAACTTTTGACATCAATGACAACAAAACTACAACAGTTAGAAACTTATCACCATTTAATTTAGATAAAAAACAACCAAAATAATGGCATGATTTAATAAAATATTCCAACTCAAAGATGTTTTCCTATTGTACGATAGTAAATTCAAGAATCAAAGTAAATTTAAAATTTTATGGTTAGGGCCATATAGAATTACAAGAACAATAGAGTTAGGTGTTGTTAAGTTAAAAACATTACAAGATGAACCATTAAAAGGTTATTTCAATAAAAAAATATTATAAATATATTATAAAAGTACTTAAGAAAAATGTAATGGGAAAGTTGTATTATATGTATAATAGGAAAAGTGCATTCGTCAATGGCATAGTCATCAAGAAAATATTACAATATAAATAATGCCACAAAGAAAGGGATAGATAAGTGTAATAAATGCACACAACTCACCATAAATCTATAAAAGATGATGCAATCAAATTAAATTCACTTGTGAAAATTGATAAGCCTTAGATATTAGTAAAAATGACAATAATATTAGTTGGAAGGATATATTTATAAAATGAGAAGAAAATAAAACAAGTAGACATCATGGAAACTCTATTTATCATTGACATGGCATCTAGAACCCATGACCTAAATAAAAGAATTATCTATTCAAAGCCATGGAGGTGGACACTAACATTGAATTATCATTCATTCCTTCCAATGTACTTTATGCTAAAGATGTGTGTAATTATTTTCACACTTCCCTCACCAAAATTGATCATACAACCTTTGATCCTCTCTATAGAAAATTGCTAATAATATAGAATAAGGAATGCCTACTTGAATACCATTTTTTAAACTTAAATATTGACATATGGAAGAATTTCCCATATTTCATTGTAGAACACATGGGTAAGAATAATTCTAAGTTATATCTAGATGATGACTATCTATACCTAGAAAAACCCTACTAGGTTACAAAGGAAATGATGCATGTAGTAATGGGGTTATACAACAAGGAAAGCCTCCTATCAAAGAAAAAAATCAATAATAAAAAATCATAGAGCTCACAAGTGCCATGGTAGATGGAATAAATATTAATGTTTCAAAAATTACAAATGTTGTAGTACAATATTCAACCATGCTAAACATAGTGCATAAGAATTACTACACAAAAAGGGGGGGCTCTACAATTGATGTTACTATACTCACTATCTATTAGATGATAATCTAAGGGAAAGATCTATTTGTGTGAAGTATTGTGAGACAAACTATTGGAATACATGAAAAATGCATATAGAACACAAACAACTACCCATTTCAGTATGTTCACTTATAATTTTTATCTAGTATTTTATTTCATGAATAAAAATTACCTATATTTTTAGGAAAATTAGGGAGTGAAGACACCATTGTGGCCTCCCAAATCAATGCATATGATAAACATTTAAAAAATGAACCTCTCACATGATTTTTTGTGTGGTTTCTTTAATTCATTTTGAAAATAAATATAATAAAGAGATAGGATCTCATCCATAATGGTTAGAAAACATGTATACTGAGTAAGATTTTTTTTAGAAAAAGATAATGTATTTATAGAGGCGGTTAAACCAAGGAATTCATGGCTACCTCCTCTTCCATACAAGGTAGAATGTGAAATTGCATAAAAAATACAAGAATTATAGTCCTTTTGAGAGATCTAAAAGAAGAAAGGTTTTACACACAAGGAATTCATGGAAAAACAACAAAACAAAAATAAAAGGCTGCAAAAAACTTGGAGAAGAACAAAGAGAAGTATAAAAAAAGCAGGGAATTCAATTCGATCCACCTCATTGAAAGTGACAATAATATTTGATTCTCCCACTATATAATAAGGAGGAATTTAATGAATTTAATTTTCTTAGAATACCTCAAATTAGAATCCCTTGGATTTGAGAGAATAGATTCTCACACACCCAACACATTAAGCATGTAAGAGTTAGAGAGGAAACATTTTTTAACTACTACTACAAGAAGGAAGTTACCAACACACTTTTCCTCATTGAAAAAGAAAGAAAAATGACCAAATATTCAACTTGATAGAATTAATTGAGGCCCTACTACATATGATAAAAAAGAAAAATAAAGGAGAAAAATCTCAATAGAAGAATATGAAGTGGGAAGCTAATAGGAAATATACTCCAACACAAATAACATAAGATACATAACAAGAGGAAGTACCAATAGAGAAAGAAGAGGTAGGAACAAAAAAACCACCTCCAAATAAATCAAAAGGATCCTCGAAGGATGAAATCACCACAATAATAGAATAAAAACCAAAAGGAAAACAAGTAGAAAAAGAAAAATTAATAGATGCAAAATCCTCTTAAAAACTATACAAATGTATCCTTTAATAGGAGTAGAAAAGAAAGAGAATAATTGAAATAACTATGCTACATTTTATATCCACTACATCTTAGAATTTGGTTGAGATAATTGGATGTTTCTTGGAAGAATTGACCAAGATTTCGAGGCAGTGAAGGTAGAAGAATAAATAAGGAAGGAATCTTTTGAAAAATTTGAGATAGAATTATCAATAGAAAATCAAGATATATTAAAACAACTATAACAACAAGAACTAAAGTAAAAAATAGAGTGGATATAGTTTTTTTCCAAGTAGTTGAATCAATAGAAAGGTTTAAGAAATACCAACAAGACCTCAATAGATTGCTACAAGAAGTGAAGAAGGAGACACTAAAAATACAAGAACAAGACATAATATAGAAGGAGCAACGATAAGATGAGGACTAGACACAACAATAGTTAGAAAAACAAGAGCTGCCCTCACCTAAGAACCCTTCACCACCCACTCTTGGATCTCCACCACTTGATTCAATGGACCAACAATACGCTTTTTTTTTAAGTAGTTGAATCAATAGAAAGGTTTAAGCAATACCAACAAGACCTCAATAGATTGATACAAGAAGTGAAGAAAGAGACACTAAAAATACAAGAACAAGACATAATATAGAAGGAGCAACAATAAGATGAGGACTAGACACAACAATATTTAGCAAAACAAGAGCTTCCCTCACCTAAGAACCCTTCACCACCCACTCTTAGATCTCCACCACTTGATTCAATGGAGGAAATAAATAAATTCTTTGCATAGAAAAAATAGTTTTAGCTTATACCACACCCTCTACATCGTAGTCTCCAATTATAAACTTGACATAGATATATCTACTACAATGATTTTAATTAGGGTATATGTTATAAATAACTAGAAAAGAAGATTTATTAAAGCAACAAATAAATATAACAAACAATGTAGATAACTTTTCGAATACTATATAAGCAACATCACAATAAATAGTTAGAGATATTTCAATTGATGAATTGATACATCAAATAAAAAATCAAGAGGAGGCAATAAAGTAGATTTTTTTTGTAAAGAGGAATAAAGTATAAATTGCTAGATTTAATTAAAATAAATTATTCACAATTATACTATTCACAATCAATATCAATTCAATACAATAAAATCTTTGGAATTTTTTATAGAGTCTCAATCTACAACATACCCTTCTTATACAATTTGTTAAGTGTTTGCACACCAACATGTATAAAATATCTCTAATTCATATTATAATTTTTATACATTCACAAACCTTGATTCATTCACAAAAAATATTATACATAGACATACTCTTTTGTAACATGCCCAATGTTCTACTCAAAATTTTTCCTAAGTTTTAACCCAAAAGTGAATAAACCATGAAGCCATAACATTGCAATAAATTTTTATTTTCCATAATTTAAATTACATGCACATATAAAATAAAAACCATTCCAAACTTCCATTTCATTTCATTGTAATTTCACAAATCTTTCCATAATATTGATTTCATATTGAATAAACTCAAATATAACATTCATCTTTACATTTTTCCATAGAAATGCGTACAAAGTACATACACAACTCTTCTAAGCTTCCAAAACTATACATATGGTCTAGGTAATCCACCTTCAAATCTTGGTTGCAAAATGATGAGGAGAAGCATCACTCAAGCACTTTTTACCAACCACAGACTTACTATGGTTCTTTGCACATCTACCTATCAGGTAAGATGGCCCTACCCTTCAACAAAGAGACCGGTTTGAAAATCCCATAATACTAGCCTTCCCTAAGCTTGGTTTTGTGCCCTAAAAAATAGAAATTAACCATATAGTGGCTATAATTGATGTGTATGCCAATCCTGGACTAGAATGCATAGCTAGATCATGGTAAGTTGGCAATGTAAACATTGGCTACTTACACTAATTTGGCCAAAGAAATCAATGCTTAGTTACTTCAAGTGAGAGTCATCCTATTCACACACCTTCCTAGATTGATTCATAATGACCACACATATTATATGCATAGGCTATCCCCTTCAATAAATTATCCTAACACCAAGAATAACCTATTTCCTCTTACTAAGCATTACACTATGGTACCAAACTAAAACATAAAATAGACTTTCACAACTTCTTTATAAATCAAACTATAAATATTTAAGCATGAATTAAAATAGTCTATAGTAGAACCATAAGCGTTTATACCTACATACGTAATATTCTAAGATAATCCCCTTATATGGGTTAAACAAACATAAAGACATCTCTTTTCCTCTTTCCAAACAATTCAAGCAACACTAAAAAAAACAAGCAATATTTTTTATTTAAAACTACGAGAGAGGGGGACCACCCACTGCAAGGCCCCAGGTCATGAAAGGCCAAGAGCGAAAAGGTTTCCCTAACCCACCTCAGTCTAAGGGGAAACTAGGATGATGAGGATGAGAATAATGAGGATTATGCATCCTTTGATCACTCTGCATCCCGAATGTTCGAAGGACACTAGATGAGTCAGCCTTTAGAGTCAGATTCATGTCTTAGGCAACTCTCTGTCTGAGGATGGAAGTGTAGTTCTAGGATGACAATGTGACACTCTGGTAGCTCACAAGTGCGTTGGCGTCTATATGGCTAGAGAACTAAAAAGACAAAAATCTAACTCCAAAAGGGAGACTATCAACCTAGTCTAGAGATGTTTGAAGTGATAAAATGAGATTGAGTAAAGAGAAATGCAGATACGAATACGATAAAGGAAATGTATTACCACCAAGGTGATGAAGATGATCTTGTACAATGCTCTCCTCGCTAGCTTGATCCAAGTTCTCTCCACCTACACACAATAAAGGGAGAAATTGTTTGGGCTGTATAGGGGGTTGTATAGGGGCCTGCCTTAGTCAGACCCTCGTCTTGGTGTTTCCACCTCCACTGACAGCCAAGTTTGGAATAGTAGAGATAAATGATAAAGAAAAGAAACTACAAGCTACATCAACACAAAAAACACTACAAGAAGTACATGCTTACTCAATCAAAAGAAAAAGGAGAGATTGTAGAATCTTACCATCTCTATCCAAAACAATCAAGGCTTATGGAGGAGTGAATGAGGGGGACTCAAGTCTTTGTTTCCATGGTGGTTGTCCTATGCTCGCCCTATTGGAGTGATGGAGTAGTGGATTGCTGCAATGGAGTGAATGGTGCTGCTATAAAGCTTGGAAATGAATGCAAATGGTGGAGAAAAATTCTCAAACAATCTTGCGAAAATTCTCTCAAACTTCTGCTTGACCAATTCTATGGATGAAAGAGTGAAGATTATGAAGAGATGGATGAAAAATGGCCTTATTCAGGTCAGCCAGTCAAAGAGGGATGCTACTCTTTGACTTCCAATAAAAAATGTAACACCTCTGTAGTTTCCAGTTGTAGGAATCTTCTAGCGATGTAAGCGTGATGTGAAAACCTCTATGCGCCATGCAGGCATCCTCGACATAGATTCCCCCACCGACACGTGAACCAGGCGCCAAGTGGAATGCAAGGAGCAGGCTTAAGTGGAATCAAACCTCCTCTTTTTATTTTCTAAAGTCTTAAGGGTCAAAATGGAATTTGTGCTAGGGGTAAAAATTCATGTTGATACATTTTTACCCCACTTTAGTGAGCACGAGTACTGATGAGTGCTTCAGTAAAGTAGAGTAGTAAACAAGTAACAGAGTAAGAGATGTATACCTGAATTGATGAAGAAGCAAAGCACGGTCTGGTGAAACCAGAAGTGTAGGAAAGGACATCATAGTTTCGCATAAATACAAAGATGAAGCACGAAAGTACCTTACAGGTTCACAGTCCTACAAGGGTGGTATCCTTCAAGAACTCTCACATGAAGGAAACTAGGACAAGCACCTTATAGCCCCACAGACCTACAAGGAAGGTATCCCTCAAGAACTCTCACATGAGGGAGACCAAGAAAAGCACCTCACAGACCCGTAGGTCTACAAGGAAGGTATCCCCCAAGAACTCTCACATGGAGGAAGCTGAGAAAAGGAGACTCCATAGAGCCAGAGATGGTAATATGTTTACCCGCAGATAGAACACATCAGGAAGTGGCCGCACAGGCCAGTGAACGAATAGTCACGTAGACCATCGCTAAGTTGTAAGAATTTCAAAGGAGTCCCTTGAGAACCCTTCAAAAGGAAGGAGGGTCCACTCAAGGGACACACTATTTGAAAGGTAGGGTCTAGTCAGGCTACCCCAAAGCTAAACATAAAGATGCAAGGAAAGTCTAGTCGGGCTGCCCACGGACTAGACATCGAGATGTGAAGCTAGTCTAGTTAGGCTGCCCCCAAGCTAGATGCCATAGAACTTTGTTGAAATTTTTTGAAGGGCTCCCTCGCGAACCCAACGTGAAGAGGCAAGGTCCACTAAAGGAGCACTCTATTCAAAAATCTTAATGTCTTCCTTTTCAAATCAATTCATCATCAAGGAATTTGAAAGGAAGGAGATGTGCTCATGTGAGGGGATGACTAAGACCATTCCCACTTCGAAGGAGGATTTCCAAGTCCTTTCTTTATGAACCCCTGATGAAGAAAACATGTTTCGTTAGGGTTCTAAGTTGAGAATGCCATTCTAACAAGGAAGTTTGTGAAGGGTCTTTGAGAAAAGATTAAATTGGAAATGAATACGTTTTCTAAGACTAAGAAATTTGGAAGGTGTGTTGTCACACAAGAAAGGGACAACTAAAGCAAAGATGAGAGAAATATAAAGTGAAAAAGTAAAGAAAAAAATCACGCGCAAAGGGCACAGGGGGATCTGGTTACGCAGGGTCAGATTTTCCTTTATGAATATATATGTAGGTAATCGCAGTAAGAGGTGAAAGATCATCAATCCCCAACCAGATCAGGAAGAATGCACGAAAGACAAAGTAAAATAAAAAATTGGGTCAACATGGAGGGAGGCCTAAATGCTCTCGATGCTTTGCATCGTCCCCAATTTATCAAAAGTCAATCACAAACATGCAAGAATGATGACACATATGGAGGAAGATTTACAACACAAACACCATGCCTATATCCACACACCAATAGGGGTGATGAGGGTCATATAGACACATGCAACATGATCACGGGGGAAGCACATGTCATGACACACACACACACCTCTAATCTAAAGATCAAGAAGAGGGTTTGCCCCTAACACTAGTCGACCAGGAGGTTGTTAGCTTCCCACTGTAGATCCTCAAAGGAAGGAAGATGAGCTTGTAATGGTGTAATGTTAAGGGGAGGAGCTTCTGATCCTCCCGTAACAAGGGCCAAAGCAGAGGGAACTATAAGGTCTATGCTGCTTAGCTCTTGTGGGTCTAGGGTTAACAACCTAGTGAAGATCACTGACAGTGTTGGGACTTCATCCATTGAGCTAAACATGCAATTAACAGAAGTTTCATTTTCACCTCGGTAGATGGAGGATTTTTTACCTAAGGTCCATTGCTAGGCTCATTGAGAGACTCGAGAGTAGTGAAAAACTCAGGGGAGGTTGGGACCTGTTCTGTTACTAAGACAAAACAAGTCATCTTGGGGCCACCTTTCAGAGAGGGTGGGCTCTTCTTACATCCTCCATTGCTGAAGGGGCCACGCTCTACCTTCTTCTTCATCAGGGGGGGTGAACTCCCCACATATGAAACAAGGAGTGTCGAGGAAGAGGAGGAAATATCCGTAGTAGACACAACCAAAGTGTTAACCATGTCCATGGGCTTTGGGAAAGGAAAGAAATCTGAAACAAAAGTCAACAAGGGCGGCTCCACTGAAGGAGCGATGGACACTTGCACCCTTCCAGGCACATGTGCACTCACAGCGGGAGTCGAAGGAGATTCAAGGGCAGAAGGAGGGAAAGAGGAGGATACAACAGGAGATGCAGTCTTCTCTTTCTTCTTCTGTAAGGAGTCTTGCTCAGCTAGGAGAGCCTTTTGTCAGTGCTTACGCTCATGTGCAAGGTGGTTTCTATGGCTCTTCACACTGGAAGCTGAAACTTGTGAGGGGATAGAAGGATCTTGCTCAACCATGCGAGTGTCCTCCACGACTGTCTCTAGTGGAAGGGAAAACTCCTGAATGGAAGGAGGAGGGGCAGACTTAGAAATGGCGAGAGGAGTTGACTCTAGCGCCTCAGTGGCATGCCTCTTCCTGTTTACTATTTTAAGAACAGGAATAGTAGGAGGCCATGGAGGTCGAGACAAAGAGGATTCTCCATGAGGGGATTTTTTCCTTCCATACCAGACAGGCCTAGGCTCTGTTGATAAGAAAGGAAACTCAAATGTAGGACACTTGGCCTTCCGCCAAGTGGGCACCATGGGATTCTCTCACAAACACGAGATAGAAGCAAATGGTACCACAAAAAGTCTTGAGGAAGCATCAAGCTGAACCATGGAAGAGGAAGAAAGAGGATCTCGAGACCACTTCTCTTCTACGAGCCTTGGTAGCATCACTATCACCCTTTAAGCTATTAGAGTAAAGGTTTTAACTTAATTGTGTTGATTAAGTTACCTTTATTCCCTTCTTAAGATTTCACGTTAGTTTGCATAAAGTGACATTTAATAATTATATTAAATATTAAATGTTTTCTTATTAGGGCTTCTTTTAGGGTTTTTCCTATTAGGGTTTCTTTCGGGTTTGCATGATCTCCTTTTTATAAGGATTTGATCCCTTTGTATATTTTATAACATCATTGAATTCCCTTTTGTTCTGATAATATAATTTCTCCATTTTTCAGAGCTTCAAACCTTTGCTTGTTTTCTCCATCCATTCTCTTCCTTGTGACAGGTATCCATTTGCATGCAGGTGATCTTGGAGTCTGAAGTTTGTTTTCTCAACTCCTACATGGTATCTGAGCTTTCCTGCTGCATGCATGTTCTTGTTTGAAGAATTTGGAGCTATTTGGAGCTACAAGGTTGGATTAGGCATTCACAATTTTGGGGTTTGCATTATTGATCCAAGGATTCACCTGCAATTTCAAAGCATTTTGAGCCCAAATGGACCTCGCCATTACATTCGCAGCGGTCCAAAACCCCTAAATTGATTGTTCATTTGTCCATTTTGGACAAAGTTGATTTGAGGGGCAAATTCTTTTTACCCGTATGGTCGTCCGCCTACCTGGTAAAAAAAAATTCGGAATTATTTTTTCCTAAAAAAAAAAAATTTATTTATGCAATTTTCACGCTTT
Organism: Sequoiadendron giganteum; assembly: GCA_007115665.2. Lineage (NCBI taxonomy): Eukaryota > Viridiplantae > Streptophyta > Pinopsida > Cupressales > Cupressaceae > Sequoiadendron > Sequoiadendron giganteum. The sequence goes on along the minus strand of CM021107.1, from coordinate 155,364,093 downwards.
ACATTGTAAAAGTTTGATTTAAAAAAAAAAACCAAAAAGGCAAAATATAAAAAAGCCTTTTTAAGGCGTGCTTAGGCCTACGTGTGCGCTTGCGGTTGCAGGGACGACACCAAGGGTACCGCTGCCTGCCATTATGGTAGGCGGTGGCCCCTTGGGCGTCGCCCCCTGCCACATTGCCAAGCCCATGTGGACCCCGCCATTTATTTTTAAGTTTTTTCAATAAAAAAAATTTATTGGTTTTTAAAAATCAAAATGTTTTTTTTAATATAAAAAACAATTTTTTTCTGTAATAAGTCCAACCGCGTTTTTGTGGTGACAACCATTTGGTTGTCAAATTTAAGCCCACTTTTTTGTTGCGATGGCCGTATGACTGTCAAATTTAATGCAGCGCTGACTTTTTTCCCCTTTGGACCTGTTTTCTTCCAAAGGCCGTAACTTGGGCATACGATATCATTTTTTGGAAAACGAGATATTGTCAGAAAGCTGGTTCTGTCAAATTTTTAGTGGTGTGGGTTTTATTGCTTCATTTTTTCTTTGGTGCACTCTATAGCCAGTTGAAGTCAATGGAGCTGCTTGCAGTCCCAAGCTCATAATTTTTGATCAGTTTCTCCATTTTTTGCGATCTTAGCGACGTTAGAACCATATTTCAGAGCTCTTCAGTTCCATCCATGCAATTTTTCCATATTTCACTCGAGGTATATTTTATTCAATTTTTTGTGTTTTCACACTTTGGTGAATTACTTGGACATATTTGCTCTTGGGAACTTTTCGTTTGCATGGATGCTTCGTTTTTGGCTGTTCTTCATGTATTTCCATATTTTTGTCCTTTGTGGGCATTTTTGAGCATCATTTGTAAGCAATATTTTATGTAAATGCACTGAGATAAAGTGCCACACTATTGTACATGTATTTTGAGGATTTTGCACATAAGGTTGTGGCATATTTTGTACTTGCACTATTTTATAAAGTGCCAAGGGGGGGTTGTGTTGTGCCTTTGTTTTTCCATCATACCTTTGTCTGGTGAGTGTCCCTCCATGATGACAGTGGATCCATATGATTCTAGCCTCATGCATGTGTGATTTGTTTTGCACACCACTTTTTCTGTTGCAAGTGCTTTCTTGTGCACTTTCAAATGTTGTTTCTTCTTCCTCATGCACTACAAAGTGTTACATACCGTTTCAGTGGATTTGTCAGGCTCTCCCAGTTCAGCATTGTGGGGGGGGGTGAAGGGAAAAGATGCAAGGATCTATAGACCCAACAGTGCGGAATACATTCCCTTAACACTAATACAACAGGGGAGTAAAGCAAAAACCAATTCAATAGCTTCTAAAACTACTTGAGATGAGTGTATGCAAGTAAAATAAATATTACACAAAGATGAGCATTCACAGATTGACACAAGATATACGTGGAAAAACCTTTCCAGGTAAAAAACCCACCACACAAAGTCAGACTTATTGTATTACAGTAACAAAACAGTTACATACAAAGATACAGTCTTCTCTGTTCAGCTCACAACAACCATACAAAATTATCTCTCTTTGTTACAATGTTCTACTCAAAAACATACATTTTGAACTCTCTTTTCTGCAATCACATACTCGACTTACATAAGTCATAATTTCATTCAATTCTATTAGACAACCGCCGATCACAAAGTACAATCATCCCTGATCAAATCACACAAATGATCTGCCCATGTCGATCTTCCTACATCGAGCCACCCAGGCATTAAAGCCATTACCCAATTTGGGTCCTGTTCGCCACCATGAATCGACCTACAACTGCTACATTAACTGCCTTGGCCTTTAGCCAATAATTGCACGACACTGAGCCACGTGTCCTCCTGGTATTTGCTGTCACTTTCTGAATCCGAGTCCAAATCGGTCAAACTAGTTGCCGAGCTCATCCGGGCTCCTCATAGTTCTTACCGTGCTACCACAGACTCCACTTGACCAGCTCACGGTATGGCGGTAAGCGGTCCGAGTCCACCCAAGCACTACCCAAACACCCCACTGCGCTACTGTAGGCGACTCCAATACATATCGTGGTACAATGGTAAGCAGCCTTACTGACCGCTGGCAGTCTTACCACGGCCACCGCAGCCAACCCCTTGGCTGGCCGCAGTAAGGGAGTAACCGCCAGCCAGTTGCTGGTGGCTTTACTGCGGCCACCGCCAGCCAGTCACTGATGGCTTTACCATGACCACCACGGTCAGCCCCTCGACTGGCTGCGGTAAGGCGGTAACCGCTGGCCAGTCGTTGGCGGTCTTACCATGGCCACTACGGTCAGTCAATTCGGTAACCGCCAGAACAAACCGCCAGAGCTAGAACAAGCGTAGAGAGAGAAATACGACACCCACCACGGTAAGTGAAGAGATAGGGCATGGTAAGGTGGTAACCACCAGACCCTTCACCGCGGTACCGCCAGGACTGAAAAGAGACTGCCACAGTATGGCGGTAAAGGGCAGAAATTAACATTTTTCGCCAAGACTTTGAAAAGTTGGGCTTCAGACTGGAAGTTGAGACATAGTTTCTCAACAGGGGTGTTATACTGTTTGTGCTTATGCTTCCTTGGTTTCTCCTTGGAAGGAATCTTCCATTCTCAGTTGATCAATGTTTTTTAGACTATTGGTACTTGTGCCATTTGTATCTTCATTCCAGGTGTTTGCCTTTGTTTTCCATCTGATTCGAGTAGTGTCGTATGGGCCACTCATGCAGATTGTTGTCTTCTTGATCCTGATTATCTTATCTTCAGTGGGGTTCTTCAACACCATAGCAGTCATCTTTCGACACTTGTTTGTAGCTTCTTCTGCTTTAGTGATGTTCTCCATGGCTTTTTGCATCTCTTTTTGGAGTAGAGCTTTTCCCATGAGGTTTTTCTATTTCTCCACTTTACAGAGATTTGGTTGTATTTGGGTACTTGATCTGGCCTAGTTTCCAGGACCAATGTTTCCCTTCCTGCATTGTAATTACCTTTGCTTTCTTGCATTTGTTTATAGTTGCATTGTTGCTCATCTTAAGGGGAGGTGTTAGAGTAAAGGTTTTAACTTAATTGTGTTGATTAAGTTACCTTTATTCCCTTCTTAAATTTACACATTAGTTTGCATAAAGTGACATTTAATAATTATATTAATTATTAAATATTTTCCTATTAGGGCTTCTTTTAGGATTTTTCCTATTAGGGTTTCTTTAGGGTTTGCATGATCTACTTTTTATAAGGATTGATCCCTTTGTATATTTTATAACATCATTGAATTCCATTTTCTTCTGATAATATAATTTCTCCATTTTTTAGAGCTTCAAACCTTTTTTTGTTTTCTCCATCCATTCTCTTCCTTGTGACAGGTATCCATTTGCATGTAGGTGATCTTGGAGTCTAAAGTTTGTTTTCTCAACTCCTACATAAGCAAGCTCTATAAGAGATAGCATAAGACAAAGGAGGGTACCTCACTTTCGGCCTAGCCTGCCCCTTCTTATAGTTTTGATACATGCGGTGTAGGAGGTCCTTCCTAGGTGGGAGAGGACCAAGATAGGTAGGCCAAAAGTATTCTAGGGTGTAGCTGCCATGTGCAATCGGTGGTCTATAACTGGTGTCATGGACAATGTGTACCGAACCTCCATGAACAAACTTCAAACACTTGTGTATAATAAAGGGAACTGCATTCATATCCACGAGCCAGAGGATGCCTAGCTTCACTCTAAAGAGTTCAGACCTCGAGATGATGTCAAAATTAAGGCTTATGAGCTTAGGTACAATAAGGACCGATAGGAAAATACTCCCTGTAGGAGGTATGAAAAGGTCATTGTGTGTGCAGACGGTAATTTGAGGTGCATCATACCCATCCATATGCAGGAAGTTAATCAACATGATCTCCTCAATTATGATATTCACTTGCAATTTCAAATCAACAAGGACACCTGCTACAATGTTCCCATTTATCCTTGCAAGAATGTAAAGAGGAGATGGATCTCTATTGAAGCCCATCAATAGGTCCTGTGAAGTAAAGGTTATGCTAGTAACCTCATTCATAGTATGCATAGAGGGAATGGGTTGGTTTAAGAAAGAGGCCATTATGCACACCAAATATTACTTCTACTGAGCCTCTTAAGGTTTATGAGATAGGATAGTGACCCAATTAAGGTTTCATCACACAACACCATTGGAACCTTTCAAATACGCCTAATAGGGGTCACAAGTTGGGTTGCAAGGTAGAAGCCTCAAAACACTCACACCTACAATATTACTAAGATACAAGGAAAGGGACTTTCAGTATTGCAAAACGAAACGAAAATGGTTCATGTCCAGTTCACCAAAAATGTGAGAGAGGTAGACCATCCACTGTAAGGCCCTAGGTCATGAAAGGCCAAGAGCAGAAAGGCTACCCTAACCCACCTCAGTCTAAGGCGAAATTAGGATGACGAGGATGAGAATGATGAGGATTATGCGTCCTTCGATCACTCTGCAATTGCGAATGTTGGAAGGAGACTAGATGAGTCAGCCTTTAGAGTTAGATTTGTGTCCCAAGTTTCTCTCTATCTGAGGACAAAAGCGCAGTTCTAGGATGATAGTGTGGCACATTGGCATCTCACAAGTGTGCTGATGTTCGTACAAATAGAGAACCAAAAATACCAAAATCTAACTCCGAAAGGGAAACTATCAACCTAGTCTAGAGATGTTTGAAGTGATAAAATGAGATTAAGTAAAGAGAAATGCAGATACGAATGCGATAAAGGAAATGTATTACCACCAAGGTGATGAAGATGATCTGGTACAATTCTCTCCTCGCTAGCTTGCTCCAAGTTCTCTCTACCTACACACAATAAAAGGAGAAATTGTTGGGGTTGTATAGAGGCTTGCCTCAGTCAAACACTCATCTTGGTGTTTCCACCTCCACGGATAGCCAAGTTTGGAATAGTAGAGATAAATGACAAAGAAAAGAAACTACAAGCTATGCCAACACAAAAAACACTACAAGCAATACATGCTTACTCAATCAAAAGAAAAAGGAGAGATTTTAGGAGCTTACCGCCTCTATCTAAAGCACTCAAGGCTCATGGAGGAGTGAATGAGAGGGACTCAAGCCTCTATTTCCATGGTGTTTGTCTTGTGCTCGCCCTATTGGAGTGACCGAGTAGTGGATTGCTATAATGGAGTGAATGGTGCTGCTACAAAGCTTGGAAATGAATACAAATGGTGGAGAAAAATGCTCAAACGATCTAGCAAAAGTTCTCTCAAAATTATTCTTGATCAATGCTATGGATGGAAGAGTGAAGATTATGAAGAGATGGATGAAAAACGTCCATATTCGGGTTGGCCAGTTGAAGAGGGCATTACTCTTTGATTTCCAATCGAAAATGTAACGCCTTTGTAGTCTCCACCCACAGGAATCTACCAGGGATGTAAGCACACCGCGAGGACGTCTACGTGCCACGTGGGCGTCCCTGACATAAATTCCCCCAGCGACACATGAACCAGGCACTAAGTGGAATTCAAGGAGTAGGCTTAAGTGGAATTAAACCTCCGCTTTTGATTTTCTAAAGTGTTAAGGGTCAAAAGGGAATTTGTGTTAGGGGTGCAAATTCATGTTGATACAGAAACAAAAAATTAAAGTAGAGAACTAACATGCATGTAATCAGATAGCTCTAAATGATAAAATAGGTTTCCTTGCACAAACTCCACCAAACCGTTTACACATCCTTCCCTTGATCAATTCTCACAAATAAATCTCTCTAAAAGCCTCACTAATCTCACACTAGAAACCTCTCTTGATTCTCAACTCAATATTGCAGTAGAGTAACACTAAAAAAATTAGAAGATTAGAAAGTAAGAATGTGTCCCATTTGAATTGAAAGGCACATCTATTTATATAGAAATATCAACAACTAAAGGCTAGAAATAGGGTATCAAAATTGACACTTCTCAGCTCAAAAAGTTTGACTCAAGAAGAACAATAAAAGGTGGCAACTTGAATTGATGTATAAAAAAAACATACTTAGCCAAAGAGAATGAGTCACCCCATTCATCTGGACAACAAGAATGATAAGTAGAAATGAAAGGTGATGGTCTCCTACAGGTCGACTCATTTGGCCAAATCACTATTTGACCAATTCATATATTTCTCTTGCTTCACAATTTGTAATTTGTATTGCAGGTTTAGACTTCTACTTGGTTCATGCTATTCTTAGTTTGGTGCCAATAAAATACCATGTTTCCTATTCCTATGGTCTACTTTTTAGCTTCAAGACTAAGTCAAAGTTATTTATGCGTTTTAGATAGCATTGCTTCATAGTATTGGGTAAAAGTACAAAGTTGTGTCACACTTTTATAAAGGAAACGACCAATGTTGATCTAAATTTTAAACTTGAATCACTAGAAAGTGGCATATATGTTTTGAATTTTGAAATGATGTAAACTAATAAAATGTGTATTTTTTAGTATATTTTATGTTTGTATTTTTTTTGATAAAATTAAAAAATTATTTAAATATAGTTTTTTATAAATTAACATCATAATTTAGTTGATAAAATGCTAAAAAATGATGTTCCACTCGACGTCAAACTTTATATAGTAAATTTTCTTTTTTTTCCTTCAATTTTTTGTGTGTATATTTATAACTTGAAACTTTAAGGCATGGATATTTTGTTTTGCAATTTTAATAAATATATATTTTTTAATAAATATTTCAGTGTGCGTATATTAAGATACGGTTTTTTCCATTCGAATTCAAGTTTTATATTGAATATTTATCCAAAATAGAAAAAAAATTATACTATCTTAATCTATATTTTTTAATCTAGGGCATCGTATTTCTTTTTATTTTTTAAAATAAGTTTTAGTATTTTTCTTGACATAGTAATCAACCTAATATTTTTGTGCTGATAACCTACTTTTAGTAACAAATGAAAATAATAATTAAACTATTAAAATAAAAATATATTTGAAAACTACACTTATGGATCTACAAAAGGGTATTTTTACATTTTAAAAAATATGTTATTTATATGAGTAGGGTTTGTTGAAACATTAAAGTTTCAAATAATTTCAATTTTTTAGTAAATTGGCCTCAAAGTGGTGCTACATATGCATTTAGCCAACAATTTTAGTTGGAAAAGTCGTGAACATATTTAACTTATCTAGAATGAATCTTACTAGATCATATGTTTGACCAAAATTGATTTTTAGTTATAAATACTAAAATTCACTTGTGTTGATAAGTTGTCCAAAAGTGTGACACAAATTTGTACTTTTACCCTATTGACTTTGTCCACATTTTATTATCACATATTACTTAGCTTTATATTTCTGCGCATAATATAGCACTGCAATCTCTATTTGCACATGTTTAAACATTAAACATTGCCTATAATTTTATGCACTTTCTCTTTTAAGTTTTGCGCTTTACATATAACATATATGAAATGTGTTCCATACATTCCATGCACTTTAATGTACATAAACATTGCTATTAAAATTTATAATATTTATATAATATATATAGTATATATAATATACATATATATTAATAACATTACATATTATATATATGTATATACATATATATATACAAATATATCAACTTACACGATTATAGATTGCATCTTTCGATATTCAAATGCATATACTTATATTCATTTATTCCATAAAATAATAACACATATGTATAAATTTATATACATATATATATATATATATATATATATATATATATATATATATATTTATACTCATATGGCCATTTCCATTAAACGTCGATACATACGTGTATATCAATATATATTTATGTACATATATATATATATCGTATATTTATTTAAGATTGCCTTTACACATACAATTCAAACAACATCGATTGACATATATATATGAAGTATATATATATGTCTCCTTATCCATTCGGCGTCCCCAGGCATATGGGTAACCCGTCCATAAGCATGCGTAGATACACCTATCTACATATACTCATGTACGTATTTAATCATGTGCATGAGTTCATCGTAGACAGATACATGTATACATATATATACATTTTATGTATATATCTCATCAATAAAATATAAACACATTAAGAAGAACCCTTAATTGAAAAAAAACTCAAAAGCTCAGACTAAATCAAGAACATTGACAAACAAAACCATAACCTCTCCTAAATTATATACAAACAAGACTAAGGTAACTTACTATTTCTTAGGCTATTGAATTGAATTGATTATACTTAGAAGTGAGTGTGTGAAAGCTCAATTAGACTCATTTCGGGCTACCAGACCAATTCTCTTCTCCTAAGTGATACTTCCCCTCTCTTCTAGAGGATTAAATCTATTATTTATCCAACTTAGTACACAAAAAATGTAGTTAGCTGAATCAATTACGACCTTTTACATCATATATTTCATAGACAAAATCATTACATAACTTCATTTTTAATCAAACATTCATTTTTTTAATTTTTTAAATACATATTTAGCATAAAAACACACATTTAAAGCATTTTCACACAACTAGGTAAAAGTAAATAAGTAATAGCACAATGGGGTGTAACATATCCCCCCCTTGTGAATCATCATCCCAGATGATCTTAAGTATCTGAGATAAACATTAAAACATAGACAAAACAATATAGTTTTCAAAAAGTCTCAAAATCTTGCAAAACATGAGGAAACTTCTACTTGATCTCTCCATAGTCTTCCTAGGTGGTTGAATCTTTTGCATACTGATCCCATTGGAATTTGCATTGTAGAACCTCTCTATTTCACAAGTGAAGCTTACGTGTTCCAAGCACTCTAAAAGGCACGATTGTTACTACCCCTAGGTCCTAAACTTGTAAATCATTTCAATCAATGACATGATTATCACTTGGTATATACTTCTTATGGTAAGAGATATGAAAGACATTGTGTATTCGATCTAGAGCTGGTGGTAAGGCAATTTGATACGCAATAGGATTGATCATTTCAAGAACCTTAAAATTACCTACGTAGTGTGGAGCTAATTTGGATGATTTTCTAAACTCAATAGAACTCTTATGAGGCTTGACCCTTAACAAAGCCTTTTGTCCTACTGAGAAATTTCTGGGTACCAACTTGGAATTTGCATAACTTTTTTGTCTATAATTAGCTTCTTCCAATCTTTGCTTGATAATTATAACTTTCTCCTCCATTTATAACAACATCTCTAGTCCTAGGTTTACCCTATCTTCAAGCTTATCCCAACTTATAAGAGTTCAACATTTTTGACCATACAATGCTTTGAATGGAGCCATCTTGATTACAAAATGATAAGAATTGTTGTATGAAAAATCCACCAATGGTAGGTAATCTTCCCACTTGTATTATTGATCCATGCAATACATACTTAGTAGATCTTCAAGTACCTATTTAACTCTTTCAGTTTGACCATCCGTCTGTAGATGATATGTTGAACTTATATTCAACCGGGTACCAAGTGAAGAAAACAAGGTTTTCAAAACCTAAAAGTCACTTAGGCATCCCTATCAGAGATAAAATTTTCAAGAATCCCATGCGATCTAAACACTTCTTGAATAAAATTTTGTGCTATGATAGGAGCTCCATCAGTTGAATTCTTAGGAATGAAATGTGTTACCTTGGTAAGCTTGTCCACTACCACAAGAATGCCATTATGCTTGTTCCTAGACATAGGTAAGCCTTGTGAAAATTCCATTCTTTTGACTTGTCACTTGCTCTCAAGAACATCATGAGGATACAAAAGTCTCGTGGATTATCCAAGAGTGCTTTCTTGACTTGCTCTTAATTTATTCATCACCCTTGGATTTTTATAACACTTGGTCCTTGAAGTCGGTTTGACTTGCTACTATTGAATTGATATGCCTCCTATGACTTAGGGCATCGGCTACCTGATTTTCTTTTCCCTTAATGTAGTTAATGTTGAAGTCATAATTAGTTATCAGCTCCAACCATCTCCTTTTCCATGCATTGAGGTTGGGTTGGGTGAAAAAATACTTTAGAACATGATCTGATTTGTCTTTAGCTCAAATGGTTTACCTATTAAATAGTGTATCCACATTTACAATGTGTGAACTATTCTTGCTAACTCCAAATCATGCGACACATAATTTTTCTCATAGGGCCTCAACTTTCTTGATTCATAAGCTATAACTCACCCTTCTTGTATTAAGACTCAACCTAATCCTTCTCCCAATGCATCCATAATGACAATAAAGTTATCCTCTAGATTGGGTATCATCAAGATTGGCATTTTAGTCAACTTCTCCTTGAGTAGGTCAAATGTTGCTTGAAATGTTTAGACCACTCAAATTTTTTCCCTTTCCTCTACAAAAGTAATAGGAAAAGCTATCTTGGAAAATTTTGTAACAAACTTCTAATAGTAACCTATCAAACCCATAAATCTTCTAATCTTAGGTACACTCTTTGGCACTAGCCACTCAAGTACTGGACTTTCATCTTATCTGGACCCATTATGATTCCATCATCCGTAATCACGTGACCAAGATATTTAGTTTTCTTCTAGAAGAAGGTGCACTTGGAAATTTTCCCATAAAGCTTATGCTCTCTTAACTGTTGTAAGATAATTTCCAAATGTATATAATGCTCTTCTTCATTCTTGGAATAGATTAATATATCGTCTAAGAAAACCAATACAAATCAATCCAAGTAGTCCCTAAATACATTGTTCATCAGGTTCATGAATGTTGCAGGTGCATTCGGAAGCCTAAAAGGTAGGACTGTGAACTCATAATGATTGTATCTAGTCCTGAATGCAGTTTTAAATCTATCTTCATCCTTGATCCTCAGTTGATGATAACTTGACCGCAGATCAATCTTAAAAAACACTACCGCTCCTTGCATCTGATTGAAGAGATCATCTATGCATGGAAATGAGTACCTATTATTTATTATAATTTTTTTAAGCATCTGATAATCAATACACAAGCATAGTGTACCATCTTTCTTCTTTACAAATATTACTAGTGCTCCCTAGGGTGAAACAATGGGTTTAATTAACCCTTTTGATAACAACTCCTCTAAATGTGCCTTAAGCTCCATAAGTTTTGTTGTGGTCATCCTATAAGGTGCTTTGGATATAGGTTTCATTCTTGTTACAAGGTCAATGGTGAAATAAAACACTCTCTTGGGAGGCATTCCAGGTAATTCATCTGGAAAAAAATATACAAATTTTTGAAGGATAGGATACTTTTCCATATCCATTTCACCAGATTCCACCACTTCACCTTCTTCAACTTCTTAAGAAATGGATTCCTCACTTCCCTCAAGTTTTTCCATTTTAATTGTGAAGAGTTGACATCCTTTCTTCTTCACCTTATGCATCTACACAACTGATATTTGACACAATTTCATTTCCCTCGATGTTCCTTGCAAAGATACTTGAATACCTAAGTTGTCTAAGCATTCTATAGTATTAGCATGGAAATCTTCTTTATCCCTATGCTTCCATAGCCAATTCATCCCTAAGATGACATCATAGGATCCTAAAGGTGCTACATACAAATTTACCTCTATAGAAAAACTTGGAAGTTCAACCCTAGCCTCAAAGAGATATTGCCTCACCTCAGCGCTTGTCTCATTTGCATATTCTACAACCCAAGTCTTTTCCATAAAATCAACCTTTCTATAAATTTAACTAGCTACTTTAGGTGAAACAAAAAAATTGTGGCTCCAGTAGCAACAAGAATAGAAATAGGTATATCAAAATAAGTATCTAGAGTTCCTATCAAAGTGATTTGGAACTTAGTTTGTCGGTTATCCAAAGCGACACAGATCTTCTACTGGAATGTAGCACATTGGGGAGGAAGAGAATTTCTTTGAGATTGTGATCTTGATGGGTTACATTGGGACAATTAATGGTATAATGATTCCCACCACATGTGAAACATCCTTTCACTGGTCATATTTTCCTTGTAGACCTATCGGTATTACTGATATTTCCTCCAGCATTGTTGTTACTATTATTGAAGTTTCTTCCTTTGCAATCTCTGCTAGGTTCACTCCAATTGTTTTGGGGTCCTTTGTCCCCTTGTTTCCAAGAATTTGTCCCTCCACTATACTTCTTTGGAGTTTGATTATCTTGATTCATATCGAACTTCTTTTGATTCCTTTCTTGATAGATCGAGATAGCTTTATTGCTTTCTCATAAACTAGATCCATGGTTGTTGGATTGTGGACATCAACTTCACCTATTTGGTTATTGAAACCCATGATGAATTTCTTGATTTGAAATTTCTCATCTTTTTGATACATAGTTATGTACCTTAAAAGATAGGTGAATTTCTCCTATTACTCATTCACTGACAAGTCTCCTTGCCTTAAATTTTAAAAATTAGTGAGATTTTGATCATAGAAAAGTTGGGGTAACCACCTTTTCTAGAAAATTTCAACAAACTCACTCCAGGTTAGCCTTAAAGAACTAAGCCCTAATTCTATTTGTTTGTTCATCCATCAATTAGAAACTTCTCCTGCCAACTAGAAGGCTCCCCAGATAGCTTTTGTGACCTCAAAATATTTTTCCATTTGTATCAACCAAGCCTCAACCTCATCTCTGATAGTACTTCCTTCAAATTCAGGAGGGGTAATTTTTCTCATATCCCTAGATAATTTAGTTGCCACACGTCTTCTCTTACTACTTTTTTGTCTTGGATTGAGATTATGTTTTATCAGTCTCATGCTCATTAACATGGGTGTGAAATTAATAATTTCTCCCTCTTTCTCTTCCTCATGAGGCACTTCGTCATCATCATTTGGTTTATCTTCTGCCGCTCTATCTTTCCCCCTTACTTCTTGTTCAAGGTTCTTTGGTTTCGTCCATCATTTCCAGAATGTGATCCAACTTGGCTTCAACATTCTTAGCCCCTTCCCTAATTCTTGAATTTTCCCAAGGTTAGTGTGAGTTCTAACCATTTTCAAAGTTGAATTACACCTAGAGGGTTTCACATAATTAGATCTAAGAAAGTTTACTTACTTTTCCCAAAACATCATACAAGAGCATATTTTCACATATAAACAATTTATTGAAAAAATTATGCACAAGTTTTGACAAGAATATGATTTTCATTTATTCATAAGGATTTCAATATCCTTGTTTTACATTAAATGACTATTCAAGTAGTTAAGAGGAGAGTATCCATCATATTCACTCTTAGATACATAGCTCAATGGGGTATACCCATCAAATTTTTTCTCATCTCTCATTTTCTCTTCTCTATCCCAAAAAGGATAATATCCCTCAGATTTATCTTCCGATACATAATTTTGAGGTACATAACCCTCAGAGTCGCCAATTGTAGCTAGTACAATAATTTCAGCCATGGGTATAACACGAGGGTCTCTAAATAACATAGTTGGACTAACACTACATTTTGAAGGCATATCCCTAGAGAGTGATAAGGAATCCAATTTTTTCGGAGAGATAGCAGGTAAATGATTGTATTTGGATTCATCTCCCATCCTTCTCTTTTCTTGGCTAATTTATGATAAGGCATGACTGGTTGTCTTAGTATCGCTTAACCAAATGGTGTTGTCATAGTTGGTTCTTTCTATGGTACGAATAAGGGCTTCTTTTCCTTCTTGGCCTGTAGGTAGCGCTCATTCCTGATCACTGAATTTCTTGTAGTTAACTTGAGATGCACCATCCTTGCTCAAGAATTAAAAACATTAGACTCGTTTAATGTTGGAGGGAAAAACATATCAAGTACATAGATTCCAGAGTTAAACCTAGTAGCTCAGATACCATGTGTAACATGCCCAATGTTCTACTCAAAAAATTTCCTAAGTTTTAACCCAAAAGTGAATAAACCATGAATCCATAACATTACAATAAATTTTTCTTTTCCATAATGTAAATTACATGCACATATGAAATAGACACTATTTCAAACTTTCATTGCATTTCACTATAATTTCACAAATATTTTCATAATATTGATTTCATATTGAATAAACTCAAGTTTAACCTTCATGTTTACATCCTTCCATAGTAATGGGTACAAAGTACATACACAACTCTTCTGAGCTTCAAACACTAGAAATACATATTGTCTACGTAATCCTCCTTCACTCTACTAACTAATGAGGAGAGGCTTCACTCAAGCGCTTTTCCACCAACCACAAACTTACTGCAGTCCCCCAAACATAGATACCTATCAGGTAAGATGGCCCTACCTTCAATGAAGAGATTGGTTTGGTAACCCCATAATAATAGCCTTCCTTGAGCTTGGTGTTGTGCCCTAAAAACTATAACTTAACCATATAGTGGATACATCCTATGTGTATGACAATCTTGGACTAGAATGTGTAACTTGATCACAATGTACTGATAGTGTAAATAGTGGCTACTTACACTACTTTGGCCAAAGAATTAAACACTCACTTACTTCGAGTGAGAGTCATCCTATTCACACACCTTCCGAACTTGATTTTTAATGACCACACATATTCTATGCATAGCCTATCCCCTTCACTAGATTATTCTAACCCCAGGAATAACCTATTTCCTCTTACTAAGCATTACACTATGGTAACCAAACTAAAACATAAAACAAACTTTCACAACTTCCTTATAAATCAAACTATAACTATTTAAGCATGACTTAATATAGTCTATAACTTAGAACACATAAGAATTCACACCTACATACATAACATGCTAAGATAATCCCCTTATATGGGTTAAACAAACATAAAGACATCTCTTTTCCTCTTTCCAAACAATTCAAGCAACACTCATAAAAAAAAGCAATCTTTTTTATTTAAAACAAAAATGTAAAGTAGAGAACTAGCATGCCTATAATCAAATAGCTCCAAATGATAAAACAGGTTTCCTAGCACAACCTCCACCAAACCGTTTGCAAATCCTTCCCTTGATCAATTCTCACAAAGAAACCTCTCTAAAAACCTCACTAATCTCACACTAAAAACCTCTCAATTCTCAACTCAATATTGTAGCAGAGTAACACTCAAAAAATTAGAAGATTAGAAAGAAAAAATGTGTCCCATTTAAAGTGAAAGTCAGCTCTATTTATACAAAAAGATCGACAACTAAAGGCTGGAAATAGGGTATCAAAATTGACACTTGTCAGCTTAGAAAGTTCGACTCAACAAGAACAATAAAAGGTGGAAAATTGAATCAATGTACAAAAAACACATACTTAGCCAAAGATAATGAGTCACCCTATTCAACTGGACATCAAGAATGATAATTAGAAATGCAAGGTGATGGTCTCCTACATGTCGACTCATTTGGCCAACTCCCTATTTGACCGATTCAAATATTTCTCATTCCTTCACAATTTTCAATTTGTATTGTAGGTTTAGACTTCTACTTGGTTTGTGCTATTCTCATTTTGGAGCCACCAAAGCACCATGTTTCCTATTCCTTTGGTCTGGTTTTTAGCTTCAAGACTAAGTCAACATTATTTATGCATTTCAGATAGCATTGCTTAATAGTATTGACTTTGCCCACATTTTATTACGACGTTATATTACTTGGATTTATATTTCTTCGTATAATATAGTGATGCAATTTCTATTTGCGCAACATGTTTAAACATTAAACATTTCCTATATTCTTATGTGCTTTCTCTTTTAGTTTTTGCGCTTTACATATAACATATATGAAATGCATTTCATACATTCCATGCGCTTTAATGTATAAACAATGTTATTAACATTTATAATATTTATATAATATATATTTATACACATATATATATATATATATAATAACATTAATATATGTATATATATATATAATAACATTAATATGTATATATATAATAACATTAATATTTATATAACATATAATATATAATATATATATATATATATACATACGTATATATGTATAGATTAATAACATTACATGTTATTATATATACATATATATATATATATTTATACTTGAATATATCAACTAACACGATTATAGAATGCATCTTTCGATATTCGAATGCATTTACTTATATCCATTTATTCCATAAAATAATAACGTGCATGCATAAATATATATACATATATATACATATGTATATTTATATATGTATATATATATATATATTAATACTCTCGTATGGATGTTTCTATTACGTCAGTACAAATGAGTATATCAATATATATATGTACACATATATATCGTATATTTATTTAACATTTCCTTTACACATACAATTCCAACAACACCGATTGACATATATCCATGAAGTATATATATGCATATATATGTCTCCTTGTCCATTCGATGTCCCAATGCATATGGCTAACCCTTCCATAAGCATATGTAGATATGTATATCTACGCACACTCATGTGCATGAGTTCATCATAGACATGTATATGTAAACGTATATTTATATTTTATGTATATATCTCATCAATCAAATATAAACACATTAAGAAGAACCCTCAATTGATAGAAAACTCAAACACTTAGACTAAATCAAGAACACTCACAAACAAAACCATAACCTCTCCTAAATTATACACAAACAAGACTAAGGTAACTTACCATTCCTAGGCTATAGACTTGACTAAACTATACTTAGAATTGAGTGTGTGAAAGTTCAGTTAGACTCATTTAGGGTTACTAGACCAATTCTCTTTTCCTGAGTGATACTTCCCCTCTCTTCTAGAGGATTAAATATGTCCCTGCATCCAACTTAGTACATAGAAAACGTAGTTAGTTGAAACAATTACAATCTTTTGCATCATATTTCATAGAAAAAATCATTACATAACTTCATTTTGAATCAAACATTCATTTTTTGTATTTTCAAAATACATAAAGCATAAACACACATGTATTTAAAGCATTTTCACATAGTTAGGTAAAAGTAAATAAGTAATAGCACTTGATGGGGTGTAACATCTTTGGAATACCAACCCTCCAAATGTATAACTAACTTATGAAATCCCAAGATTCATGCAACCATATTCTATATAGATGTGACATTAGCATACTTCACTTAGCACCAAGTAAGATGCTTCCACATGGATAGGCTCCTTCTAAATTTGTTGTCACATATTGTGAAACAATAGTTACATCCTTTGCACTATCAATATCAATATGTTTCCTATAACCATTGTTACCAACTTCTCACTTGTGATAGCACCCGAAAATATAAGTTCACTCTAGAATGATTTTGATACCTTGGATCATCTTCTAGGATATTATCCAATCCTTAGATCATGCTCACATGTTGACCAGTCAATTACAAGTGCACCTAGATCATCAATCATGCTTCTAGCAAGCACTATTTATATCTATGTGATAATGAGTTCTTATAGATACCTTGCAATGGTTGTCACATCATCTCCATAAATAAACAAGTCATGTATGATGTGCTACTATCACTATTACATCATTACCACATGTTAATTAGGATAAAATGTTACATTGCAATGCTAGAAAATCACTACATTTCATTGAGTTCCATCACAATGAAGACTATAGATAAACTCTAACCACAAGAATTTTGTCAAGTGAATATCATCTAAATCCTAATAGTTACAATAGACTTCAAATTTGAGTCAACTTGTGCATAACATAAGAAAAACTGAACATTAAGACATTACATTTACTATGAAACCAATGTGAGTATAAAATAACAAGAAAAAAATACAAGTTATGTACTTTTATACTATACATATATAACTTACCAATCCAACCAATTCATCTTGATTATATTTCAAATATCCCTAAACAACAACAAATCCCTACATCTAATATATTTTTTTTATACAATTTAATCATATAAACAAGGTTACCATCCAAGTCAACATTGACTTTATAGTTAACTATCCACCTATATCAACATCTCTTTATCGAAACTCAACTCCCAACCCCAATAAATTATGAAAAATTACCAACCATTATTATTGCTAACTTCTTACATCTTATTATTACATGATCTATTTTTAACAAAATTTGAATGCAAATCTATCCAAGACTCTTCAAGTATTCTTTATATATATATTTTTTCAAATTTAAAAAACGGTCATAAACATGATGGTTAATCAATGAATAGTCCTAGGTTTACTCTTTTATATACATATATTTTAACAATTTCTTTTATCTAAGAAGCGATCATTGTTTGTGAAAGTAGTTCGGTGGCTCCTATCATTACCCACCATAAGTATCAATTCTATTTCCTATGAATTATAGGCTTATTGATTAAATACTCACTTAAAGCAACAGGCAGACAATTCTTTCATAACTTATATACGGAATGAGAATATTATCAATGGACACTGCAAAAAGTAGGAATAGTAATAACAAAGCCTCGACAGAAATCTCAATCTAAAGTGATTTAACCATTATATAATCAAGAAAAAGATTGCTATCGTCACATTATTAAAATAACACAACTCCTTTACAAAAGCATTAAGATTCTATGTTTTTTTGTTTTTAATTGGAAGGAGATGATGAAACCCATGAATATGAAGTGATTTTCTATGAATTCTTTTGCAAGAAATAGCTCCTGAAGTCCAGACGAAGTCACACATCACTTTCCAAAGTTTCAAGCAATATCTGTTGGGTTAACATGTGTTTATCAGTCACCTAAATTATACCCCACAATACTCTGCAACAATGGTAGTTCCATTCATAATTAGCTGTCCTAAGGAATGGTTCTCTAACATTTTAGACCCCCAACCGTACATGAAAATGAATAGACAATTTCATTTATAAATCAATGTTTACCCACATTATAAGCTTTTGAGTTTTAAACTTACATGGGTGATTAAAAAATCATACCAAGCTGCAGAAAAACATCCATTAATCAAATCCAACCACCCCCTTGTTCACATTCAAATAACCTCTCAATTGATAAATACTGTCATTGCCAAGTGACTCAGAGACCAATAAGCATTTATATAATAGAAAAGGCTGAAGCATAACACAAAATTAATACTTTTGTGCATAATAGTAGGGTCAATTAAGAGCATATAATCATAATAGGGTAACATGTGACCATGTGCATGAACATGAATACACTGATTGTGGGTCTTTTTTTTTTCTTTTTTAATGCTTAGACTTCCATCTCCCACTGAGGTACAAGATATATAAATATATTTAGGCTTTACTTTACATTGGGTAGTGAAATTAGAGGAAGAACATATCAAAGGAGAAAGCAGGAAGAAAAAATGAAGGGAAAGCTGAGTTTCCCAAAGAGGTTCATGTCTCCCATGAGATTGTTGGATCGATGTAAACAAGTTTTGGTGAGAATTTTGTTCTCTTCTTCCACTCACAAAACTGTCACAAATCAGTCATCCTCCTCCTCCACCATGAACTTCTATAATCCATATTATTGCCCAGATTCTCATTATAATGAAGCCATTTCAGACTGCATAGAATTCTTCAAGCAATCTGCATCCACTGATGACAAAATATGTTGCAATGTTTGAGCTTTTCTGCTACAGTAATGGAGTCCCTATGTTCAGCTCAATACAAATGTAAAGAAATGAGAGTTTTGCTTTCAGTGAGTATCATGCATCCTTGTATTGTTTTCTTCCTTAATGCCTTCTGATAAAAGATTGGTAGACTGTAAATAATTATGTTCAAGTTCTATAGAGCTTTTATATACTAAATTCCATTTTCATGGTCAAAAGGATTGCACCATGGTTAAGAAGAACTGGTCATCTCTGCATTTGCTTTGGTTGAAATATAGATTATCCATAAACTTGAATTGAGTTGGAGCTGTAATAGGCCAGGTACAATTTCAATATCAACACATGTTAGCACAATGGACTGCCTGCATATATATTGTATTGTAATGGCTTTGTACGTAGAGACAAGGATTTTTGCAGTAGTAAAGTTTGAAATTTGCTAAGCATGGGGTTTTTATATTATATGTGCCCAATTAAGATTATATGGCCAAGTTAATAATATAAGTAGGTGGAATGTCAAGTTGATGGACCTTCTCAACTACTTCCAATAGACTGAACGTTCCAATTACGTTGTAAACAATATCATAAAAATATTACGTGTCACGTTGTATGCTATGCATAAAAATGAAGTATCCAACATATTCGATTGAATAAATAGTTTAATCTCCTTTCTTTATAGCAAACTCTGGCCTCTTACCTGTGTATCCAAAAGATTTGATTAAATAAATCTCTTATTTTATATGATCTATTTTATTTGAGTTGATACCATGTGATCTAATTTCATCATAGTTGTCATTAGAAATAATTTTCAAATAACTTTCAACTTCTCTTAATATAGTAAAAAACTTTCCTCCCAAAACAATGGCATCTCCAACAAGGTCACAGCGTTGATAGTGAAAAAAATTTCCTCCCAAAACAATTGTATCTTTAACAAGATCACAGCTTTGAGTGTAATTGTTTTTATTTCTAGATTGAATCTATGTATAATAGTTGATTTGCAATTCTTTTTGTTTGTAGGTTGTAATCTATTGTATAATTGTAGTTTCTTTTGCTTGTATGTTGCAATCTATTACATAATAGATTGCAATTCTTTTTTTTTTGGTTTTAATTCATTGTATAATAATTGACATCAATTCCTCTCAGTTCTAAATTATAATCTATTGTAAAATAGTTGAGTGCAATTCTTCACACTTGAATATTGTAATCCATTGCATAATAGTTGATTGTTAGTTATACTTATGATAGATTCATCACTTGCTGATTAGTATATTGATCTTATGATTTTTAAGAAATAAAAGAATCAATTTTTTCAATTTTTTTAGATTTCATTGTAATTTAATTGATGAGGATGATGATAAGTTCTTTGATTATGCTCTTCATCAAAATTTTAATCAGACTACTCCATAACAATTTGACTAAAAGATAACTCAATGTATAATCTTATAATATTATATATCTACAATTCACCTCCCAATTCATCGCCCTGGAAAATTCACCACCATCAATTCATTGCTGTGGAAAATTCACCACCAACAATTTATTGCCGTGGATATTTTATTGTATATACAATTAGAAAATTGGTGGTGGTAAATTTTTTATGACTATGAATTGGTAGTGGTGAATTTTCCTAAAAATGATTTTGTCATGACAATGAATAGTTGAAAGTAAATTACTACTGATGAAATATTGAAGATAAATTTACTTAAACCATATAAAACAAAAAATAACACTATCTATACAAAAACTGATTGAGATGACACTATCTATAACTATCTATATTAGAATCCAATTATATCTATTTAAAAAATATAAACCATCATAAAAACCAACCAACCAAACTTCGTTCTTATCTGCCCTTAGATAGGCTCTATCTAATTTGATGCAAGCATTAATGGCATTCCTTCCTTGAGGATTTATGGACGGCTCCATATTAAATAAAATGGACTGAACAGTGAAAACGAGTTTTGAGAAGAACATCCTGAGTGCAGGGAAAAATGAGAACATAACGCCAGGTCATATTTACAGAGGACTTGAAATTTAAAGAGAAAGTCATTAAATGCTTTGCTGGAAAAATTGAGCTATCAGACTATCTGCTAGTCAACACTTCTGTGGAGTTGAAAGGAGGTAAAAAGCACAAATATGTGATAACGTTTAAGTTGTAAATTTAAAATTTCACAAATTTGATCTAGTTTTTAATAGTTATTTAATTAGTGCATAAGTCTAAGGATGTGGTTCATAAAGATTTATTTGTAATTTAATATTATGGCATAAATTTCATTACATGTTAAAAGATTAAGGGCATATTTTGATTTTATTAGGGTTAAAAAATGACGGGGTTAAAAATAAAATAAAAATTCAGATATTTATTTAAGTTTAGATGTTCAAATTTAAATGGATATTTTGTTAGATATTTAATTTGGTTGTTTTTTAATTGAATATTCATTATTTTAAATGGATATTTACCTTTTTTTCTTAATTGAATATCTATTTCAAATAGATTAATGTATGGTTAATTCAAATTAAAAAAAAAATCTTCAAATTTGTTTTAGTTTTGAACTTAGATTTACAATTATAATTTTAAGATGATTTACTTTAACAAACTTGACTTTGACCATATGGATATTGCATATTTAATTTTTAAAATTTTTAAATACAATTTTATTTATTTTTATTAATTTTAAAACAAAATATCTCACAAACTTGAAAAGATGTATCTTTTAAAAATATATATTTTGAATTCAACTTGACACTATACTACATTATTAAAAAGACCATGATGTTAAACTTATTTAAGGTCAAGTCAAGGTAGTTGTATATAAGGGGTTTGAATTTTTTATCTTCATCATATTAAGTAATTAATAGAATTTTTGTTATAAAAAATATAAAAATATTCATCTAAGCCATATTTCATTTATTCATAAAATGATATAAAAAATATTTTCATCTATTAGTATTTGGGTTGTCCTCACATGTTTTTACTTTCATCAAAGATGTAAAAAAGTCACTTCATCCTTTACTTTACTAACTTTTGTGATTTGGGTATTAGAATAAATTATATATTTGAAAACTAGATTTACAATTCTCCATTTCATGTTTTAAGATAAAATTCACCCTTTTTGTGTCATTTTCAATCCTCATTATCTTGCACTTAGAATTAACAAATAATATTAAAATATTTTGATCACATTGAATCATACTCATGTTTAAGCTTTAAATTCAATGTTAGTCATTTAACACTTTCTAAATTGTCTTCTTATGATTTATATTATTTTAATTGAATTGATAAGTCAAATTTATCTATAGTGTATTGATCATGTCAATCAACATATTATCTTGGGCTAAGGTGTAGGCAATCAAAAAATGCTAACATTGTACAACATTACCATATGAATCAATTATTACATTTCCTTGTTTGACTTTCAAATGTATGCTTACATAAAATCATCCCACTAAGAATTTATCAAGTATATATACCAAGTATTTTTTAATGAATAATAATATATATTCAAGTCTAAATGAATATATTTAATTCAAGTAAGAATGTTCTTTCTCAATTATAGAATAGCAACACATATTGATTAGCCAAGTTATTATCTGTTAAAATTCTACACAATCATGGTTCTTGAACGACATCAATTTAATCAAATACAAGAATCAAACCTTCAAATTTCCACCAAAGTATCTTTTAATACATTAAATAGCCCAGTATACATTATTACATCATGAATTTCATAGTAAATTATCAAGATAAAAAATAGACCAACATATATGTACAATGTTGTTATATGTGTATACTTTATCTTGTAATATATTATAATTTATCTCTTTGTCAATGGATAGTTGAAAATTATAAGCTACATCTTCAAAAGTGCAAACATAGTATTGGATGAGAAGTTAGAGAATTGATTTTCAGTATTTATGTTTAACTTTCAACATAAATAAAAGATGCACACACAAATTTTATACCTATACCATGAGAGTACATTTCACACATGCTGAATATTAAAATGAAAAAATTGGAATAGAAGAACCTAAATTTATGAGAATGTTTTTATGACAACTATAGAGTTGTACAACCCCTCCATGTGTCATTCCAAAAGGTGGGACCCTACTCTTCATAGATAATTTCATATGTGTACATCACATAGGAAGAAATATAGGAATATATACAAAAATGCCCTATGACTATTCGTAAATAATGACCAATAAAAAAAATCCTCTTAGCTAATCTCAGATTAAAACTCATGAAATTTCTCCATAGAATAGTAATTCATAACAATTATAAATAAAAAAGCATGTAGACCTTGAGTTTTCATATTAAAAATTAAGCAAGTATAATAATATAAGACCTACTCACCACTATCCAAAAATGTTAGGTTATTCAGACACTTTTCATAGCCTTTTTTATGCAAAACTATTTCTTAATCACATCATTTATTATACATGGTTTGTCAAATAACTTGACAAGATTGAGAGGTGCCTAAGTAAGCCACATCATTCTTCCCAACTTTGTCTAAGGAATTAGATGAAGTAAATAATGTAACCAGTGAATATTTACATTATTTTATGTAGTCAACTAAAGAAATTAAAATAATTGGATGAGACCCCTATAAGCTCCTTCACTTGTTTTTGTTGTCCATCCAATGTGGCGCAAATAAATAAGGGGATTACAGAAACAAGTGTACCTAAAACATGTGAAATTAAACAAGTAAAAAATAAGTATATATTGCCAACACATTTAGATTACTTGTTGATATTGTCAAAAAAATACTTAAATAGATAATGATTGTAATCAAATATAAAAAAATAAAGACGTGTACAAATTTGTGTTTATAACAAAACTCTCATTTCACCTTTCTATGTAGTGGATGTAAAAAGATGAGGGAAAAATTCAAGGTAGTGCTTTGGTGCTAAGAATTTTTGGCACCCAAACCTCAATACCCAAGTCTAAATAGCCAAGGAAGATATATCTAGTAAATAGATCAACATCTAAGACTTGTCAGATATCTAGTAATTCTAGATATCTAAACAAACTAGAAATCTAGTCTCAACAACTATAGAGTTGTACAACTCCTCCATATGTCATACCAAATGGAGGAATCCCACCCTTCATAGACAAGGTCATATAGGTGTATCATAGGAAGAAAGATAGGAACAAGTACTACTTTAGATACCTTATGACTCGGTGAATAAAAACCAATCACAAAATATTCCTTTAGCTAATTGATGTAGATCAAAGTTCAATGATCTTATTAAATGATTGAAATTTGCAGTTCTAACAACTTTCAAATTAATTTCTCTTTATCCGATTGACATATTTAAATGACAATACAAAACAGAGATAATTTGAACTGATTTATTTATTTATCCTTCAATTGATTATAAGAAAGCAAACAATTATCATCTACACTCTTTCGATTCAATTTTATCATGTTTCAATTCTCTGTTTAAGCACTCTCAATGCAATTGATTTTCCCATATATCCAATTCCATTATCTTTATTTCTCCATAAGAACAATATAACTCTACAAATCAAATTTTATTAATTTTTACTTATCTTATGTACGTAAACTAGGTGCAAACTTTACTAATTCAAATTTCTTTTGACTCGTTGTTCTTTACATTACTTATTTAATCACCACTAAGCACAATGTAGATTAATCTAAACACATTTTATTGCTTTTTATCATATTCTCTTAAACTTACATTATTTGCAAGTTTATTTGGAAATATCTTGTTTCCTCTCTTGTCTTTAACCCCACGAGACCCCCCTTTCCTCCTCTCTTCTTTTTATCAATTCTTATCTCTCCTTTCTCAGCCACGAATGATCTCTTTTCCCATCCAATTCATTTTCATTTGTTATGTTTTTTTAATCTCCCTTGTATTTACGTGACCCTCTCATCATTTCCTGCCATTTTTTATCATTTCAATTTTTACAAACTTAAACAATCTTCTTTTGCTTGACGTGACCCCCATCATTCCTCTCCTCATTCTTCATTCATTATATGTTCTTTTCTTTTCCAAACATTCTCTCTACCACTATTGATCGACTCCTATTTCTCCTTTGGCGTTACCTATTTCTTTCAATTTTTATTTTTTTAAACCATTCAAACTATGCATCCTCTTATTTTATTCTCCTAGCATTATCATTAAGTTTATCTTCTTTTCTACTTATGCCACATACCACTAGCACTGTCCCAAACAAATATTCATTTTCCCTTATGCATTTGAATTCTCTCTTTTTCTTCAACTGTTGTAGTCATTATTTTTTTTTGTCTTTAATGTTTAGATTTGAATTAAAAAATATGATTCAAAATAAGATATTTTGTCAATTGAAAATGATAATAATGTCACTTCAACCTGCTTTCCTATTTAGTTGAAAAAGGGATCATAGATCTAATGCGTAGATCACTAGCACCAATTCTTTTTCAAAAGAACATTCGGGTGCAAATCATGAAAGGAACTAAATTGACCTTCAACCTCAAAGGTGAGTCCAATCAGCCCTAGATTTGATCCTTTAATGCCTTGGAAAATTGATTGAAATTGATTAAATTTTATTAACAATGAAACTATGTGACCTAATCTAAAAATATAGTTTTTTTGTAACAAAGAAATTGCAAAACCAAATTTCAACAATGGATTTGGAAGGAGCAGAGTTCTGTGCACCTGCCATATATAAATTTGAAGCAGAATTTGTAGAACTAGGTCACCCAGGGAGCCTATGTCCCTATAGCTAAAATTGAAATCTATCTTCACAGTCCTCAGGTGTCCAATTAGAGGATTCTACCTTTTGAATCCCACCGATGGATCTTCGTCAAGTGTTGAGATAATTGAGTTTATGTATTTTTCCAATTTGTAGGGTTTGAATGCAACAATGATAAAAAGGTCTTCAATCTTCTTTTGATCTGTAACCTACACATTCAAAGAGAGAGGAAGGATTGTGTCATATAGGGGCTTGCCTCAGTCAAACCCTATGTTAGTGTTTCCACCTCCACAATGAAAAAATTGATAATAAAGATCTTATCCTTTTAAGGGATAGAGACTAAATGATAAATGAATGATGAATCAACAATTGGATGCAACTCATCACTCGTATTCAATTCCTTGAAGGATTAAAGTCATGCATATATCCTCAAGGCTTGATTGCAAATTGTCTTGGATAAATTTGAAGATCTACAAGGGTTAGTTCTCACAAATAAAATGTATGCATAAACATGAAAAAACTCACATAAAACTTGACATGATGCTTTGACAATGAAATGATGCGATGATCATGCTCTTGACTACTCTTGACTTGATAAAAATTGCTTGATAATGCTCTTGATTTCAAATTCTCACTAAATTTTCAGCTTAGTTTTCAAATGATGCAATGACTAGGTATTTATACACAATAATTCTAATTTCCCATAGATTAAAATTCAATAGTCAACATTTAATATTTAAAATTCAAATAATAAAGTTTCAACCCCGACATATTAAAAATTAGAGCTAAAAAAGGGGGACAAAGTCACCTAGGGTGCCCTTGTCCCATCCCTATTTTACGAGGTGTAAAGTGTCAAGGACAAAATATTAAATGTCTTCTTTGATTTTGCGCATTTAATTCCTTGATAAATGTTAAAATGGGCCATAGAATGGTTAACTTAGGAAATTAGGTGTACAATTAGGTTCATGCACATAGGAGGTAGCAAAATATAGTGTGAAATTTTCAAGGGTGATAATTTATGATGCTACATTTAGCCCCCAATTTAGTGAGAGTACGAACTTATGCTTAGACTCACACTAAAATACAAATGTGTCAAGAAGGGTTCAATTATCTAAATGTTGAAGAGATAGGATAACAATGAATCTAGGGGGGTGCAAGTCCCCAGGATTCAAGATCCCATGGAAAATCAATATAAGGACAAAGGAACACACATGTGAAATGAAATGCAACATGGCAAACACGAAGTATACACAATGAAGACACATATAACATAATTTAATGCAAACATAACATAAACACAAACACGATACACACAAATAATATACAATAATTACAAAACAAAAACACAATGTTAGTACTAAAAGGATTTGAGTCGGTAAGGCAAAGAGACCCTAGTCTTTAGATTTGTCTCAAGTACCAAATGTCATCCATCAAATGTGTTATCTAAACAAAATAGTGCTCTCATAAGTATTTTAAATCACTCATGAGCTACATAGAACTACTGACTAGAAAGTTGTTTTATACTAGGTGCCCATGTAATATGATGGGTTTCACAAGGATAGCAAGCTATGTTATGCTAGGTATCTAATGAAATACATGGCCCCACTAGAAAGCAAGGTGTTTTATAATAGATGGCCATGTTAAAAATTCTATAAACTCATAAACCAACAAACTCTATTATGCTAGGACTATGCAAACCATGCTTCAAGGAGTGCACAAAAATCACATCAGGGGATACACAAAGTTTAATGTCACGAGGGATGAACAAACACTTAACATCACATGGGATGAATTGATAACCACACCTTAGGGGGTGTTATAAAAACACCACCACCAAAGGGGTATTTAAATAAGTCAAATCTCATAAGATGTGTATGAAATGGATAGGGGTAATATATTCCCCCCTTAAAATTTTAACATGTACTTGCTATGTCGGTATTTTAAGGAAGAAAAATGGGGATCTAAGAGACCCTTGAAGAGAATACACACCTTCTAAAACTAGTTATCCTTGCCCCCTAAGTGTAGAGACAAGGACAACCATGCAAGAGACTATCATGTTGCCATGGAAAATATGGTTACACCTAATATTGTACCACCATGAATGACAATGAGCAAACACATAAAGCTACAAATGCCACATAGTGAGGAGCAACACCATAAAATAAAGATCATTATTGGTTAGAATGATTAGGTGCATCATCACATGGAAGAGCACCATGATCACTAAGTTGTATTTTATTACTCAAGGCCTAAATTTCATTGGTAGAATGACCATGCACTCAATGGTATGCATAAAATGAGTTTATATTATAAAATTGATTTCATGTGAAGAAAAGCTTTCTCACTTACCACAAGATGCCATAAATATAGTAGATGATATAGCATTAGATGAAGATGGGAGTGAAGGTTGGAAACCTAGACCCTACAACTTATAAAAGTGTGGTATAGACTTCACTTGATCCTTATCTTGTTGTTCCTTGTTTGTACTATATACATTTTCAGAAAGAGTTTTGAATCCAAGCCCATAACACTCTTCCAACTTAGATGAACAAATTGTGTCTACACACTCCTAAGAAGAATTAGCTTTTTCTCAAGCACACAAATCCTTTTTAAGTTTTCTAAATTTATGCATCTTCTACTCATGAGGGATGGGAGTTAAAGACCCCCCATCACCATCATGGGGTGATGCTTTTGAATATGTATCATGGGGTGATGTTTTTGAATTTGTTGATGTAGAGAAAGATAAAACACAAGACTCTTTAGGTTTAAACTCTGAGTTTTTTTACTCTTCCATAAACAAGGGTGTAAAATCTAATGAACCCCAATCATCACCAAAACATGTTTTTGAAGATAAAGCAATATAATGATCATCATTTGTATTTGACTATTTGGACTTTTATGGCGATAGTTTAGACTCCCCTTTGAAACAAGGTGTAAAATCTAATGCCCCCAATCATCATCTAAGTATTTTGTTGTGGGTGGAACAAAATCATGATTATCATCAACATGTAGAGGTTCTACCTTTGAATTTGGAATAAAATAATTAAGAGAGTTGGAAGGGTTATGATCATCTTGGACTTATGAAATCTATCTTTTTTCACCTGCTTTAACCATATATATTGTAATTAAATTCATACTTCATCTCATGGTGAAGAGTAGATGGGGGCCCCTTCATAGCATGAATCCATGGTTTACCTAGGAGAAGATTGTAGAAAGAGGTCCTTGCATGATATTAGTAGTTTTTTTTAAATCATGGGTCCTACCTTATTGGTTAGTGTGATCACTCATAACAGTTGCTTATTAACATTATCAAAGCCACGAATATTAACATCATTAGGTTCTATAAGATTCTTGTCCATACCAATTTTATCTAGAATTTCAATGCTACAAGCATTAAGACCTAATCCATTTTCTATGAGGGTACACATTACCCTAGTTTTATTAATGACCACCACTATAATTAGGGATTCATGTTTATTTTGGATCTCAAGTGATGGTAATTCATGTTGAGGGACTGCACTACCCAAATTTGTCACTTGCATAAAATCAAACAAGGTGGCTACATCATTTGATTTAAAATAAGTTGAGACATCAATCTTCTACAAATCCTCTTGGAGCATCCTGTGGTATGTAGGTGATGTTTGAATCAAATCCCAAAGGGAAATTTTGGCTGGAGTATTACGAAGTTTCTCAATAATATCATATTCTTTACCATTACATTGAGGAGTATTAGGTTGGGATGGTAGATATGGTTAAGGTAATGGGATGGATATTGGTGTTTGTTTTGATTGCCTATTATTTCTAGTATTATATGTGTGAGAAACTATGTGATAACTTGGTTGTTGTGACACATGATTACTACTTGAGTTGTTTTGTTAAGTTTAGGATATGTCCAAGAGATTTAAGAGGTCTTATATTGAGAGGTGACTTAGGAGGTCCAATAATTAGAGGAGTCTTAGGAGGTCCAATAATTAACGAAGACCTAATTGGAAATTGTGTGTTCATAACCTCAACTAAGCTAACTACTTATTGGTGAGCTTTTATTGACGGAAGATCTAATGTCACTTTAGCATCTTCATCTATTCAATACATCTTAATATCTTTTAAAATAAATGTATCACTGATTTCATCCTCTTGTGCTACAATATCTCCCCATGTAGGAGAGCTATTGGGGGAGTTAAAAACAAGATTCTCATGATGCTCAATGATTGGATCCTCTAACACCAAGATACCTTCTTAACAACTAGGTGAGGTATCAGGAAAAAAAAAACTATGATTGTTATTATTGTCCATGATTGTATCCTCTTGCACCAAAATATTCTCACAAGTAGTCCAGAGATATTGGGAGAAGAATGAACATGTTTGCAAATGTTTTCATTTTGTCTCCTCAGATTGTAGGGAGAGAAACTTGACTTCCTCCTTGACTTTGAGTGTACCCCAAAGCTTGAGCACAAATAGCTATTATAGGTACATGATTGTCTATGATGTAGGCTAGACTATGAATTACCTCTAATCCTTGAGAATCATCAAGCAATTTCAGGTCATGTTATCTATCACAATGACTATTGTGCCAGTGATATATTCATTGCTTACATGGTCTTGAATTTTTTCTAATGCTTTGTCCAATTATTTTATTTTATCTTCAAGGAAATGGTCCACCATGGTTTCAACACCAGTGATAGTGGTTTGTGGTAAGGTCATGGGAATTGTGGCATTAGGGATGGATTCTAAAATGGGTTAAATATTTGGAAACACTTGTCATGAAAGGGTTGAAGAACTCAAAGATCCACAATGGATGTACCAACAACATGGGATGCCATGAGTCTTGAACTACGTCTCATTGAAGTATTGGAAATAGGACACCAAGTTTTGAAACTCATGCAAGTTTCACAACACCAAAAGTGCACCCAAGATGAAAACCAAACTACTAAATAAGTACAAAATCCACTCAAAAACAAAAAGTATCAAGCAGAAGAAAACATGAACCATAATAGCAGAGGTCTCAGAAATTTTTTTTGGCCAAGACAAGCAGACAGGGTCACCCAAGGGCATCTGAGTCTTGGTCAGGGGTTCTAAAAGTTTGAAGTTGTACTGTAGACTACACTACTTAAGGATTCTGATTCTACTTGCAGACAATTGTAACAGTAAATAAATTTCTAGAATTTTCTTAATGTATTCCAATTTAAAGCATAATACAAGTATGTAGAAATATTGAAAATGGTTAAACAAAGTTGAATGCAAATTTCAAATTTGAAATGTAATAATTGACTAAGTGTAAGATGCAAACCCCTGAAAATGTTGGTTTTTAAATACGAATTTTAACCCTAAACAATGCATTTTCTTTCACCAAATGAACTAAATGCAAAAATTCTTTAGAATATGCAATTATGAAATTCAAACAGAGATTTGCACGTTCAGGCAAACTAAGTAGACAAAGACAAATAATTGTGAATTTTTTGTTGATACACCTGTACAAGGACAGGGTCACCAAGGGCAAATGGGCCCTTGTTCAAGGTTCTGAAAAATTAAAATTTGAATGTTTAAGTTGTTGTTTAAGGTTACTGTTCCTATCTATAAATGGGTTTGATAGTGATTGTTTTTCCAAAAAAAATCAATGTAAAGGAAATACAAATGTATGACAATTTTGAAATAAAATGATACTTTTTTGTATGCAATTTTGAAATGACAATCTGATCTAAATGAATAAACACATTGTAATACAACCTGTATGTAATATTAATATAATATTTTTGGATTTTTATGACTTTTTATGATGCAAACATGAAAACCCCTAAATGAAAGATGCAAAACAAAATGATGCAAAACCTAGATCTAGGGTGTGAAATGCTACCAAATTAGAAAGCTATGATTTCAAATGTCAATTTCACCAAAATGAAACATAAAAATGATGCTCATGCCTTAAGTTTAATTTCTAAAACCTAAGGTATGTTGCAACATTTCTAGGATTTCATTAGCACGCAAATCAACAAGGTGCATAGATTGAATTTCAACCTCCAAGGTGAGTCAATTAGACTTAGATATGATCTCTTCGAGTCTTAGGAATGAGTTGGAGATGATTTGGAGCGATTTCCCTAATTAGACTATATGACCTAATATATGATAAATATAGAATATCAAAGATAAATAGATGAACATAGTGATTTGTAAGAAAGTGCAAACTCATGTGTACATATCACAAAAATTTAGATTCAACATGTGCAAGGGGACTTAGTCGCCCAAGGGTGAATGTGCCTTGATAGGGGGACCTGAAATTATTTGTACATTCCTGTTGGATCTAAGCTCCTGATTTATAGTTGTAAACGTGTCAGAATGTCGTCAATAATTTTTTTTGGGCGAGTTTTCGTGTCTTGACAAGATAGGTGAAAACAAATGCAACAATTGAAAAATTTCCTTTATTCTCCTTTTGATCCTTTCCAAACCTACAACCTGCACATTCAAAGAGGAAGAAAATTTTGTGTCATATAGGGGCTTTCCTCAGTCAAACCCTGTGTAAGTGTTTCCACTTCCACAATGGAAAAATATCAATGATAAATGATAATGGAAAGGGAGGAATGATGAAATCACAATTCTTTGCAACTCATCACCCTTCAATGGCTATCTTGAAGGATTGAAGTCATACACATCTCTTCAAGATTTTGGATCTTGCTTGCTTGAATACTTGAATGCTTTGGAGACCTACAAAAAGATGTTAGCCTTCACAAAACGTGAACATGAACACACATAAACATTGACATGATGTTGGATCTTGAAATGTTGTAATTGTAGACACTCGAAATATCCTGATTGATATCATGCACTTGATTCTAACTAACTAACTTCAGTTCTTCATTGATCATTTCTTTACTAACCAATTAATAAAATAATATTTACTTAATTAATTCATCAAAATTCCTCCTTTAATCTAATAAATCAACTTTATTTAATTAAATCCTAATGTTCCTCCTTTAATTAAATAAATCAACTTTATTTAATTAAGTCCGAATGTTCTTCATTTAATTGAATAAATCAAATTTATTTAATTAAATTGCTAATATACTAATATCCTCTCATTTAATTTAAATAAATTCAAGTATTTAAATCAAATGTCACAATCACACTAATCTCCTCTAAGTTAATTAATAATTATCTCATAACACTATCCTCCATTTCTATAACTTTTGCAAGTTGCACATGTAAATCAATTTATTTGATTTATTAATTACCCTATTTTCATTCAAATATGGCATATTGTTGGAGTATTCCACTTATTTGAATTATCCCTCCCAAAGGAATTTTGTCCTCCAACTTGGCATTAAAGGATCTTACATGTCCTCTCCTTGAGCCAAGTTGGCATTAATTCCTCTTACATCCCCTCTTACACAAGTCACCTCTTCAAATTCAAATTTGACCTACATGCATTTAACATGCACATTATTCAAAATGTGCTCCTTCATTATCATGTTGGCAAGTGACACAATTCCATTGGTCCTTTCTTTAATCCCACATTCATCCTATTATTCATTCTTCCAACCTTATTTAATATAAATAGAGGCCTTCTCTATTGTATTTGGATACACAGTCTTAGGCTATTTTGAAGACATAAGTAAATATGCAAGCTCATCATCCACAATCATCCATATTTTCATCCAATTTAGCATAGAAGTTCATCATCCATAGCAAGGTTATTGGCATTTAGCATCAAGAATCTCATATAATCATCAAGCTTATCAAGGAATTGGGAAAGGGGTTCTTTCGACATCAAAGAAGCACCAATTCCCCTATGGGATGCTGGTTTGAGCATTTGAATGAGATTTCATTAGCTTTTATTTGATATTTTATGTTGTTTTCGTGTTCTTGTGCTTGAATGAATTTCATAGGGAATGTTTGGTTTAAACTTGTTTTGAGGACTAATTTTTGTTTGTTTGTTTGTCCATGTTTGAATAGGTCTAGGTTGAAGCGTTCACATTTTGGCGCCCATCGTAGGGCTTCAAAAAATATCTCAGGAAGTATTCGATGTCAATGTTATTTTGATTTTCTTTAGTTTCTTGAAGGTTTCTAAAGCCTTTGCAATTAATCTTACACCTGTTGATTTCATTTGCTAGAAAATATCTCTATTAGAACCTTTGCAGACCCTTTTCTTATTTATCTGGCTTATTTCTGAAGTGAATGTTTGCGATAGTGAGGTCGTGGTATGCAGAAGAACCATTGTTCACAGTTGTTTATTAATACTGAGTGTTGTGAATAATCCATAGATCATTGTGATATATTACGTAATGTATGTTTACTTTAGGATGGGCTCTCACCAACAAACTATCTACATGTTAAGCGTAACATGTTTTAGATAAGATGATTAAAGTTGTGGCTACATAATTTTGTTTCTATCAATTTATCTACCATGTGTGAAATATGATTGGGAATTTTAATTTCTTTTGGGGTTATTAAAAAAAACTAAGTTCCAATAGAAGGGACGTGAACGGGTCTATCTGGAAGTGAAGATAGGTAATAAATAATCGTGTTATTGGTATAAATGGGCACCTCCTGTGTTGATTTGTCTCTTCACAATGGATCTTTTTTCTCAATGATCACAGGTTAGATTTCACTTGAATCCTTCAAATTTTTGTTTTGAAAAAATAGAACTTTCAAATTTTCTATGCTCAGTCTTTGAATTGGGTTTGAGGAAGTAAGCTTTTAATCTTTTTGGAACTTTGGCATAATTGTAATCCGATGTTCAACCTAGTTTATGATTCCTTTATAAACAAATTGTGGAGATTCTCTAGAGAGATATAGGTATGACACAGCTATTCAAAGTTGCACACACTCATAACAATAATATTTTTATCTTAGGGTTGTATAAAGCACTAGCTTATGAGCTTAGAGTGTGAGGTTTTGATTCCCAATGGATTCATGATTTGATTATTCTGTTATGTGCATAATAGTTATCATTTACTATGTTGATTGACTTTTAAATGCTTTGACATTGTGTTTAGTGGATGAAGGATAGAGGTATACAAGTTGAATAGTATAAGCCATGCGGACCTTCTACACATCACCAATCGCACATTTCAATTTTATTTCATCTGAGTTGTTTCATTAATACTATTCAACTTATACTATTTAATTAAATAAATCAACTTTATTTAATTAAGTCCTAATGTTCTTCATTTAGTTGATTAAATCAAATTTATTTAATTAAATTACTAATCTACCAATATAATTTAAATGAATTCAATTATTTAAATCAAATGTCACAATCAAACTAATCTCCTCTAAGTTAATTAATTATCTCCTAACACTAATCCTCCATTCCTTTAGCTTTTGCAAGTTGCACATGTAAATCAATTTATTTGATTTATTAATTACCCTATTTTCATTCAAATATGGCATATTGTTGGAATATTCCACTTATTTGAATTCTCCCTCCCAAAGGACTTTTTTCCTCCAGCTTGGCATTAAAGGCTCTTACATGTCCTCTCCTTGATCCAAGTTGGCATTAATTCCTCTTACATCCCCTCTTACACAAGTCACCTCTTCAAATTCAAATTTCACCTACATGCACATTGTTCAAAATGTGTTCCACTCTCCTTCATTACCATGTTGACAAGTGGCACAATGCCATTGGTCCCTTCTTTAATCCCACATTCATCCTATTATTCATTCTTCCAACCTTCTTCATTATAAATAGAGGCCTTCTCTATTGTATTTGGATACACAATCTTAGGCATTTTTGAAGACACAAGTTTATGCAAGCTCATTATCCATAATCATCCATATTTTCATCCAATTTAGCATATAATTTCATCATCCATAGTAAGGTTACTGGCATTTTGCATAAATAATCTCATATCATCATCAAGCTTATCAAGGAATTGGGAAAGGGATTCTTTCCACATCAAAGAAGCACCAATCCCCCTATGGGATGCTGGGTTGAGCATTCGAAAGAGATTTCATTAGCTTTTATTTGATATTTTATGTTGTTTTCTTGTTCTTATGCTTGAATGAATTTCATAGGGAATGTTTGGTTTAAACTTGTTTGAGGACTAATGCTTTTTAGTTTGTCCATGTTTGAATAGGTCTAGGTTGAAGCATTCACATTATAAATGCTTTGAAATGCTACTCTTGACAATAGTTTTTGCTCATGAATGCTAGATAGTATGTGTTACTGTTAGATAGATTTCAAATGATAATATAACTAGGCATTTATCTAATTTCTTGAAAATTAGATTTCAAAAGCCGACACTTCATATTTCAATTTTGGATGTTAAAATATCACCAACATATTTGAATTTGGGTCCTGGCTAAGAAGGGGGACCTATTTACCCATGGGTGAATGGGTCCTAGCCCAAATTTGCAGGACATAGATCTAGTTGAGAGAAAAATAAGAATTGGTTGTATTTATTTAATGCTTGCAATCCTTCAAAAAATGGTAGAAATTAGGCTTTGGAATTCATAATTTGGAAAATTAGATGCTTAATTAAGTCCAATAAATTAGGGGGACAAAACAATGTGAAATTGTTAAGGTATACAATTTTCTACACTACACTTAGAAGTGAAATATTATAATTTTATTGTGTTTTTTTATTTCATATTAATTTATTTGGGTCTTTCATTTGTAATATAATTCATTGAATGAAATTTGATCTTAGTATTGTGGCTTATCGAATTCCCAAATTTTCTTTAAAAAGATTGAAATTTATCTAAACTAAACTCAATCTCTTTAATTTTCTTCTTGTTTTGATAATATAAAGTGGGAAGGGCCCAAGCATATTTCAAAATAACTATAGAGGCAATAACGAGGTGTCTCACAAGAAGTGAGACAAAAAAAAAGAAACATGAACTAAAAGACAAGAACTAGCAACTAGTAGAGGCATGTAAACAGGACCAGTTCCCAAGACCAAAAAATTGAGGAAACTAATTATTGGTCACCTAGGAGGTGAAGGCCTTTAATGGCCTACCACTCCTTGGTAAGGAACTCTAATTTCCCTTAAATTACAAAACATTGGGACTATTTTTATCTTTTTACTCCAAGGTGGTAGGCAAGGTATTCTCTTTGGTTTTACTTTTCTTGTTGGATCTAGAAGGGGAAGCTACAATAGCTTCATCGCTTGCTCTCTTAGCATGAATTTTGTTTAACTCATGTTGAAAGATCTAGATGGTGAAAATTGTGTTCTTAACACTCTCTTTTCTATTGTAGACATCAAAATTTGATCACTTCCATATGATCACAATCGTCCATTATATTCATCTATTCCATTAACAATGAATAAATAAATTATTTAATCATTATTTCATTTTCTGCCTAAGGTTCCTAAAGTATGTAATTAAATAAATTAAATAATTTACCTTACACCATGTTTTTCTCTAAATTAAATAAATATGACAAATTATTTAATTTAGTCTTTTAACCCATTTGGATTAAAATCAATTTTTAATTCCCCTTTTTCTCTCTCCTTGTCATATTCTCCATTACCCCCTTCTAATCTGAATTAAATTAATTAATTTGTGATTAGGATGTGCACCACTTAATCTTGATTAAGTGTCACATCCTCCATAATCTCCCACTTGCCTCTAATCTCTCATTAATTATTCTAATCCTGTGTTTGCACAACCCTAATCAGAATCATTAGCCACATTTAGCTTACCTTTTCTGGTCAACCTTCCCACTTACCATTTTTAGCTTGGACTCCCTTCCCTGTGTGAATTTTTAATTCACATTTATTTAACCAAGGTTCCCCTCTTCCCCATGTGAATTTTTAATTCACTTTTACTTTCCCAAGGTCTTCCTCATCCCCCATGCAAATGTGACATGTCATTTTACATGTGCCCAAGGCTTCTAGAACCTTGGACTTGTCACATCCCCACATGTGACAAATCTCCAGCTTTTTGGAGACCTCCTTTTATCCAATAAACTCTCCATTGAATGTAAATTTTTAATTTATATTTATTTTTCCCACACTTCCCCTTTTCCCATGGAGATTTTTGAGGAATTTAAAAATTCCTCAAATGTCTTTTTCATCCTCATTTGGGGACAAGAAGTTCCTTTTTGAGGAAATCTTCTCATCCCCCAAGGTACCTCAAAGGTACTTGTCCTTCATCCACCTCATGTACTTCCCTTCCACCTCTTGTCCTTCTCTTCCACCTCATTTCCACATCACTCCACCCTAAGACATCTCACCTTCCACATGTCAAGATGTGAGGGCTTGTGAGTCCTCAACTCACCATAGCCCTTTATCTTGATCTTTGTTGGATCAATCCCAACCCTTGAATTCTCTAAAGCCTATAAATACCCCTTCAATTCCCTCATTTTAAGAATTCAATTAAGCCTATAAATACCCCTTCAATTCCCTCATTTTAAGGATCAAGTATTTTGCAACAAAACTCTTGCAAAATTGCCATTCAAACTCTCATCCATTGTAGCACTTATATCATCAATCCATATTGCATCAATTCATCTTGCATCCATTCAACTTCATTGTCATCCAAGGAGCACACAATTCTTGAAGAATCAAAGGGCCAACCAAGGAAGGAGCAGCAAAAGGAAAGGTATAACACACTTGAATCATCATTTGTTTTTATCTTATTCCTTTTGTTTCACCATTTTTCTTAGGCTAATCTTATTGAGGTGTCCTTTTATCTTGTTACTTCTTTTCCTTGCATTATTAGTTTTTATCTAGCATCTCATATTAGGAGTAGCATTTTATTAGGATCACATTTCTGGCACGCCGAGTGGGACCCACAAAAGGGTCTCTTTCTTTTACGTTTTTTGTTGTTTACCTTGTTTGCAGATTCAAGTCGCAGAGGGGCGGACTTGCCCTCTCTCTTGCCTCCCAGACGATGCAAAAGGGTGAACTTGCCCTCCCAGACACTGCAGAAGGGAGAACTTGCCCTCCCTGATGCTGTAGAAGGGCGAACTTGCCCTCCTTGATGCCGCAGAAAGGGCGAACTTGCCCTCCCAAATGTTGTAGAAGGGCAAACTTGCCCTCTTGGACGTTGCAAAGGGGCGAACTTGCCCTCCCAGACGTTGCAAAAGGGCGAACTTGCCCTCCCGGACACTACAGAGGGGCGAACTTTCCCTCCCAGATGCTGCAAAGGGGCGAACTTGCCTCCCAGACGCTGCAGAGGGGGCGATTTGCCCTTAACAACACGTTCGAGAAGGTAAAAAAGTGGCATTTTAGCTTCGTTTTTGTCTCTTTTTTTTGTTGTTTTGTGCTCTAATCCTCTAATCTTGTTTGTTGGTGAGTGAAGTCAGATTTCTTGATGATATCTTGAGTATTTTGCTGTAAATCACAAAAGAGCAAAGGATAAACAACTAATATTTGCTTGCAGGGCCTTTGTTTTATTCTTTGAAAATATTTCCTTGCTGCTTTATCTATTTACTTAGTATAATTAAGAGAAAGTAAATTGGCTGCTTGCTGTGTTTGTTTTATTTGTATCACCCTAAGGGGACATTAATTCATTCTCATCTCCTCCCTTTGCACTTTTGTGCGGATCTGAAGGGGGTAGTTGGAAACGGTTAGTGTTTTCTTCTTAGAGGGACCTGCTTGGGGATTTCATCACCCCAAGGGATGATCCCAACCACGCGTACCGGTGGGGTATATAAAGGGGGGAGAGCCAAAGCTATTCCTCAATCCAGTTGCATCGTAATTAGCGAAGCGTTGAAGCTAGGGTGATACCTAGATAGACATGAAGAGTTGGTCCGAGCCTTTCAGTATCTCGCTGGGGTTCCCGAATCACGCTTGTGACGGACTGGTGTTCACGATTTGTGCCTCACATACCGAGCGTATATCAAGGCCTCCTTAGAAATTTTGTTCATCCTAGAGTAAGACCTTTGCTGGCCATACCCCTTAATACTAATCATAGGATTGTGCTTGTTCAAAGTGTCTTTCTATGAAGAACTAGTAAATTTTGATAAGTCAAACTGTCATTGAGTCATTTTAAGTCCTTGCCAAAATCCCTCATCCAAACCAAGTTGCATTTTCCACTGCAGAAGGGCAAACTTGCCCCACTATTTTAGCAGTTCTACTGTAGAGGGGCGAACTTGCCCCACTATTTTAGCAGTTTTATTGCAGAGGGGTGAACTTTCCCCACTATTTCAGCAATTCTACTGCAGAGGGGCGAACTTGCCCCACTGTTTCAGCAGTTTTACTGCAGAGGGGCGAACTTACCCCACTGTTTCAGCCTTTTCCACTATAGAGGGGCGAACTTGCCCCACTGTTTCAGTAGTTTTACTGCAGAGGGGTGAACTTGCCCCATTGTTTCAACAATTTTACTGCAGAGGGGTGAACTTGCCCCACTGTTTCAACAGTTTTACTGCAGAAGTGCGGATACGCCCTGCTGAACGACCAGTTTCACCCGTTTGACCATTTTAAACCTCCGTTCGAACCTCCAAAGCCTCCATTTGACCATTTGATCATCCTAAACACTCATTTGACCAATCCAAACCTCCATTTAGCCATTCCAAACCCCCATTTAACGTTTCCAAAACATCCATTTACCACATTCACATTGATCATTCCACCATTTGGGATACCCATCTTATCGTAAGATCTAACATCTTCAACAACACATCTTCCATTTGCCTTAATCATCATCTCGCAACACAAAATCCCTTAAACCTCGTTTTAAGAGTTATTTTCCCGAATTGACCAAAATGTTAAGTTGATCATTATCCTACTTAATCAATCCTTGTCTTCAACCTAATCAATCTACTTCTATCTTGAGGCAGATTTGTGTTGTAAGACAAAGTCATTGACCCAAATCAATCCCCTTCCATCTCAAGGTGGATTGGGTGTCGTGATCATTGATTTAGTTAGCTCAAATCAATCAACCAACGTCATAAGTCACTTAGGGTGATTTCCAAATCAGGTTTTAAGATCCCCTCCAATCAAATCCAATCATCATCCAAGTCATCATTTGATCCAATCAAATTCAGTCATCATCCAAGTCATCATTTGATCCAATCATCATCCAAATCATCATTTGATCCAGTTAAATCCAATCATCGTCTAAGTCATCATTTGATCCAATCAAATCCAATCATCATCCAAGTCATCGTTTGATCCAATCAAATCCAATCATCATCCAAGTCATCATTTGATCCAGTCAAATCCAATCCAATCATCAAATTGATACATCATCATTTGATCCAACCAAATCCAATCATCAAAATTGATATATCATCATTTGATCCAATCGAATCCAATCATCATCCAAATCATCATTTGATCCAATCAAATCCAATCATCAATCCAATCATCAAATTGATACATCATCAATTGATCCATCATCCAATCCAAATTAGTCAATCCAAATCATTACCTAGATCATCCCTTGGAAATTGCATTTTGAAATCACCTAGTTGTTTTGCACGTTCATGCCCATTCAAGCCCACTCACAAACAAAAAAGAAAATGGTAGAACAACAAGCTCAAGGTTCCCAACCAAATATCCCTCAA
This sequence comes from Sequoiadendron giganteum, assembly GCA_007115665.2. NCBI lineage: Eukaryota > Viridiplantae > Streptophyta > Pinopsida > Cupressales > Cupressaceae > Sequoiadendron > Sequoiadendron giganteum. The sequence goes on along the minus strand of CM021107.1, from coordinate 155,322,549 downwards.
GATCCTAATAATATTCCAAATGATCCTCATAATGGCGTCTCATCTCAATCAAACACTGACATCCAGAATATCACACCACCTAGTGACGAAAACATGGTCAATCAACCCAAAGTCACCGTCGACGAATATCTTAGTAATCCAGTCAATGTCCAAATGACGGATTTCCTCCTAAGCGAACGTGGGGATAAGATCCTCGCCACCTTACTCATGAAGGGAGTCAAACCACCATCTAGTTTCAATACATCACAATATATCCTTCCCCCATTTGGCGACCCACAAACTTTGCAAAATGTTCTAGAAAACTCCTATGTTCCTGAAGGTGCACCCACTGAAAATTGGTACCACCCCGAACTCAAAAATGCTGTCATCCATCAAGTCCAAGAATATCCTTGTCTTCCAACCACAACATCTACCACTCCACCACTCGATCCTAATGATCCCCATACCTATGGCATGACGTCATACATCCCATCCGCTCCACCGCTTCCTCCCCCATATTCTAATATCGGGGGTACACCTCCACTTACCAATGCACTACCTCCTTCATTTCAACAACCTCCAAATAATCCACATCAATCCACCACACTACCAACACCACCACAACATGTTGCTACTATTATAGCTTCATCTCAACATTTACATCCGCAACACCCTTCCGTTCTCACACAACCATCACATCAAGTGGCACAACATACACCTCAACAACAACAATACATCCCATCTCACCCATCTCAACAACAACAAATCTTATCTCACCCACCTCATTAAAAACAACAACAACCTCCACAACAACATGTGCACATCCCTACGCAAATACACCATAACCCGCTTACCAAATACCTCTATCACCCTTCTAGCACATACACTATTCCATCCCATACAAATCCTCACCCGAATGTGCAAAACCAAACACATACCCAACCACCATCTTACGCCAATCTTTCACAACCTCAACACAATCCCCATCAACAAACATCAAATCCATACCCATATGCCACGCAACAACCCACCATTACACAACAACACCAATCTTATTCACCCTACTTAAATCACCAACAAGCGGCACCTTACGCTCCTTATTACCAACAATCATCGTCACATCCACAAAGAGGCCTTACCTCTACGCATTACCAAAATGCTATGCAGCAACATGACCCCTCTCTTGTTTCCTACTATCAACAACAAGTGGCTCCCACTCAACACAACCAATCATCTAACCATGAATCCTCTTACAATCAACCAATGCATTCATATTCGACTCAACCCGTTTATGATCCAACAACGGTAGGGGCCTTCTCATTATACCCACAACATTATCCATACACTCAATCCACTTTGACTCCCATGACTCCCATCAATAAAGACTTGGAAGAAGTAAAAGCCACATTAAAGGACTTACAAGCTAGAACGGGAAAACAATCCTTCAAGTTTGAGGACATATGCCCTTATCCGTTTGATCCGTCCATTTCCTTGATTCCTTTTCCTAAACATTTCGAGATACCCAAATTTGACAAATACAAAGGAACCAAGGATCCTAGAGCTCACCTTCAAGAGTTTTATGCTCATTGTCAAGAGGTCATGCACAATGATAATTACCTCATCCGACTTTTCCCTAAAAGTCTACAAGGGGTCTTCCTCAATTGGTTTATGGGTCTGGAAAAGGGATATATCAAAACCTTCGCACAACTATCTGAACAGTTTGTCTCTCACTTCTATTTCAACTTAGAGAAAGATATTGACACACTTGATCTCCTCAAAGAAAAACAACGCGATGGAGAGACCTTTGCAAGCTACTTGCAAAGATGGCGTGCCTTGGCTAGTAGGATGAAATCCCCACCAATAGAAAAAGACATGGTAACGTTGTTCATCAAACAATCCCACCCGAATATGGCACATAATTTCCAACTCCATTGTATCACTACCTTTGCAGGACTTGTGGAAAAAGGCCCCATCTTAGAATGAGCCCTTGTTGAAAGAGGACAAGTCAAACATTTCAATTCCGATAGAGAGAAATCCTTTGGAGATAAACCTCGTTATTGGAATAGAAATAAAAATGTTGTCAATGATGGTGTCATTAACACTAAACATCTCCAAGTGGCTGCCACCATGCAAAGATATCCTTCCTAGCAACAATCGTCCGTTCAGAACGCCATATCCGTCCCCCAAGGGGCACTGCGACAATAAGCCAATCAAAATAACCAAGGGGGGAATAAACGAAAATTCACTCAGTTGGGAGAACCCCTTAGCGCGATGTTTAATAAGCTTCTTCAAGCCAATTACCCCATAACATATCATGTCACCAAACCCCTCGATACGTCCAAACCCAAGCCTACTTGGTTTAAAGACAATGAATACTGTGAATTTCACAAAATTAAGGGGCATACCTTGGACAAATGTCAAGGTTTAAAAACCTACATCCAAGGCCTCATCGATCAAGGTGAAATACATGTAGATGCTAACATAGCATCTTCCTCCAATGCTCAATTACAAATATACCAAAATGCCTTTCCTAACCATAACCAGGGTCCTAGTACATCCAACTCAAATCCTGGATCTAGCAATAATAACCAGTTAGGAAACAATACCAATAACATCAGCTACAAAAGTGTACCACACAATTATCAAGGTGTGGTTTCATATATAGAACAAGTGGAGCCACGTGTATCCATGATACATGTCAAGGGAAAAGATCCACAATGTGCTGTTACTACTCGGCGAACCTGCATCACGGTCCCAACAGCATCTCCATCCACCCAATGACCATCCACCAATTCCCAATATAACATCCTAGACCATCTAGGTAAGACTACAACCCAAATATCCATTTTGGATTTGCTTAAGTCGTCTCCCGTACATCAAGATATCTTAACTAAGGGTTTGCAAAGCACACAAGTGCCTGATAATATTGACCCTACCCAATTTCAAGCATTGGTAGGCAATCTTTCATCGACCTATCAGTTAGGCTTTAGCCAAAAGGGCATGCCACATCTTGATTCAAACCACAACTGCCCCCTCCATCTTGAGGTCGGTGTCAACTGTCAAAAAGTAAAAAGGGTACTAGTAGATAATGGTTCAGCCCTAAATCTCTGTACATCAAAGTTCATACAACAGGTTGGATACACCCAAGCTGATCTGAGAAATCAAGTGATCACCATCAAGGCCTATGATAATGCAGAGCGAGATTCTGAAGGCATTATTTGCCTCCCTATACAAGTGGGCCCCATTGTACAATACACTATGTGCGATGTTCTGGACCTTGAACTACCATACAACATCCTTCTTGGTCGTCCATGGCTTCATTCTATGCAGGCCATACCATCCACCTATCACCAATGCCTAAAATTTCCATTTCAAGGAATGGAAGTTACCATACAAACCAACGCTCAACCCTTTGAATATTGTCATGCCTTGGAAGCCTCTTTTCCACATTCACATTATTGCCCAAGAGTTGAAATGGGGGCACCCTCGACATCCGATCATGTCCCATCCACCAATACCCTAAACACGTCATCCACACCTGCTTCCACCGTCACCAAGGTCTAGATCATAGATAAGGGATGTGGCGAATACAAAATGTACACCGCACTCAATGTGGTAACCATGCCACCTTCGCCCCGCATATATGGGCAACCAATTCTGCCACTATGAGAAGTAGAAGAAAAGACACTCACCCTCACTTCCAAGAATGCGGGGTCTACAACATTCAATAATTTGGGATCCCTCCAGGATCTAATGGATGATGATATCAGTCAATGGGTTTATCGGGAGGAACCTAAACCACCATGTCCCCTCATTGAATACTTTCACGAAGTCTATCCACATGCCTCCAAATTCATTGAAAATTTCCATTACCAAGGCAGAGGCCTTGGTGCAAAAGAACAAGGAAGACGTTTGCCCATCGAAGCACCTACCATCCAACCAAGGAATTTTGGCTTGGGCTATGATACCAAACAGAAGGGTCTTACAACATCCGCTAACACTTCTAATAATGTTAGTGTTGACAACAGTTCCCTTGAAGACATACCGAAGGAAGAGTCCATCATACATGCATATGACGATCTGAATCACATTGACCTCCCAGCCATGTTTGAATGCTTATCCATTTGTACCATAACTTTACCCCTTAAACATCCTGAGCTTATCGATCATGACCTACAAGGTAGTGCACCAGTCAACACTTTTCCCTCAGAAGATACCTACATACATCTAATGGGATTGGGCGAAGATTAATGCCCTAATCGCAAAAACAAAAAGAAACAAAAGAAAAATGGGTCATCAAGTGAAAACCTCACCGAGGCGCTTTTTGACTACGAAAAAGTAAAAACAAAGGATGTATCTGATAGTGAAAACCTTGATATGGCACTGGAAGATGGGGACTTTGATCTTCCCCTTGTAGGAACATGACTATTTGAGCAACCTTCGATTCTCATTGAAGAAACGCAAGAGGTGAACCTGGGGACAGAAGAGACTCCAAGGATAACCAATGTGGCCAAATCTTTATCTGAAGCAGAATACATCACCATTGTTCGAATTCTCCATGGAGGGGTTATCAACTTTGCGTGGGATTACTATGATATGCCCGACCTAGATCCCAATATTGTTGTCCACCATTTGGATGTCCGTCCAGAGGCTAAACCTGTCAAACAAAAGCTCCGAAAGATGCACCCACAAGTGGCATTATTGGTTAAGAAAGAACTGGAAAAGTTATTGGATGCTGGTTTTATCAGGCCCATTGATTACTCTGATTGGATCTCCAATATAGTACCTATCGCTAAGCCCGATGGAGACATTAGGATTTGTACGGATTTACGAGATCTTAACAAAGCCTTCCCAAAAGACGACTTCCCCTTACCTAATATCGACATGTTAGTCGACATCACCATGGGACACGAGATGCTATCCCTCATGGATGGATTCTCTGGCTACAATCAGATCCGGATTGCCCTCGACGATCAACATAAAATCGCTTTTACAACACCTTGGGGCACTTTCTGCTACAATGTCATGCCCTTTGGTCTCAAAAATGCAGGGGCAACATATCAACGGACAATGACGGTTATATTCCATGACCTCATCCACATCATCATGGAAGACTATGTTGATGACCTACTGGCAAAATCTAGAACCAGGGAAGAACACCCTGCCATTCTGAAACGAATCTTTGAGCACTTAGAACAATACAAGCTGCAATTGAATCCAAAGAAGTGCGTGGTCGGTGTCACATCAAGAAAACTATTGGGCTTCATAGTATCCCGAAGAGGCATCGAGGTTGACCCAGCTAAGGTGAAAGCTATCATGGATATGCCTCCACCAAGAAACTTGAAACAATTAAGGAGCCTCCAAGGGAAACTACAATCCATCCGTCACTTTATAGCCCAACTTGCAGATAAATGTCAGTCATTTACCCACCTTCTCAAGAAAGACACCAACTTCAAGTGGAATCAATAGTGTCAGTTGGGCTTCGACATGCTCAAAGGATATTTGGCCCACCCGCCGATCTTGATGCCACCTATCCCTGGAAAACCCCTCCTATTGTACATATCGGCCATGTTAGTAGTATTGGGGGCATTATTGGTGCAACATGATGAATCTTCAAAGGAATAGGCGATCTATTACATCAGTCGCACACTGGTCAGGTATGAACTCAACTATTCACCAATGGAAAAGACATGTATAGTTGTAGTCTTTAGCACACAAAAGCTATGCCACTATATGCTTAGCCATCCTATAAAATTAATATCCAAAGTTGACCCCGTCAAGTACCTGCTATCCAACAACCCTAACTGGTCAAATGGCTAAATGGATCATGCTCCTCAGTGAGTTTGATATAGAATATGTGGATAGGAAAGCCATTAAAGGACAAGTAATAGCTGATCAGTTGGTGGATGCCCCGTTAGTGGATGCTTATCCCATAGAAACTGAATTTCCAGATGAAGGGGTATTTGCAGTCTCATAAGCCACCACCTGGACACTATACTTTGATGGATCACACACTCATAATGGATCGGGGGCAGGAATCTTACTTATCACCCCCCAAGGCGACTACATACCGAAATCATTCAGGCTGGCTTTTCCTTGCACCAACAATATCTCTGAATGTGAAGCCCTTCTCACCGGCCTCAGAATTGTAGTTCAATGGCACATCACTCACTTGCAAGTTTTTGGTGACTCCCAGTTAGTCATAAAATAGGTCAACAATGAGTTTCTAACAAAAGATGAAAAGTTGTTGCCTTACAAACGAATGGTGGATGACTTCAAGAAATATTTCACTACCATCCAATTTGAGCAGATCCCACGACTCCAAAATAAGGTAGCAGATGCTATGGCTACCATTGGTTCTCTCCTCGACATGCCAAAAGATTACACGAATTGTCAGTTCCTAGTTGAGCAACTCCTAATCCCAGCGTACGATATCCCTGAGAATGGCATGGCATGTGCTATTGTAGGTCCTGAATCCCCTTGGTACCATGAAATTTACACCTACATTCATGACAACACCCTCCCGCCTGACCTCACAAGAAACCAACGTAAATCATTTATCCAACGCACGGCCCGTTACACCTTTATCGATGATACACTTTATCGACGTGGGTATGATGGAACTCTCCTCCATTGTTTAGACGAAACTAAAGTTTGCACAACATTAACTGAAGTGCATAGTGGTATTTGTGGGGCCCATTCTAATGGTATGGCCCTAGCCAAACAGATTCTTAGAGCAGGATATTATTCGCCCACAATGGAACATGATGCTTGTGGGTATGTCAAAAAGCGTCTTCTGTGTCAACAACATGCAGATTTGATTCACACTCCAGCACAAGATCTCCAACCTATCACGACACCTTGGCCATTTTCACAATGGGGTTTCGACTTGATTGGCAAGATCTACCCTCCATCTTCTGATGGTCACACCTTTATTATCATGGCCACTGAATACTTCACCAAGTGGGTGGAAGCCATTCCACTCACTCAAATCACTGGTGTTCAGATCTCTAAGTTCATCCTCTACCATATCCTCTGTAGGTATGGTATCCCCTCTACCATCATCACCGACAACGGAAAGCCATTCAAAAATAAGTGTATGAAATTCCTTTGTGAAACATACCATATCCAACATTGTTGGTCCACTCCCTGTTACCCCCAAGGTAATGGGTAGGTAGAAGCGACAAATAAAACATTGATCAAAATCATTAAGAAGATGGTCAATAGCATTGGCCACGATTGGCACCTCCATATCCATCCTACTCTTTGGGCCTACCGTACATCCATTCGCACCCCTACTGGAGCCACTCTATATTCTCTTGTCTATGGCACTAAAGCCATCTTGCCAATCGAAGTTGAAATCCCTTCACTCTGCATTTCCCTCAAGAATCTCATCACTGATGAAGACACCTGAGTGACATGCTTGGCACAATTGGAATTGCTAGATGAAAAGCGAGTCAGGGCTTATAACCATCTTCAAGCTTATCAACACTGACTCAAAAGGAGCTACAATAAGAAAGTCCGCCCTCGCCAATTCGAGGTTGGTGATTTGGTCCTAAAAGAAAATTAGCAGAATCAGCAAGATCGTGAGAAAAAGGGTAAGTTTGAAGCAAACTGGTTAGGCCCTTATGTCATCACCTCAAAGCATGGTTTTGGTGTCTACAGGCTCTCCACCCCTAAAGGAAAGCCCTTGGAGGAACCCATCAACATCATGCATCTGAAGAAGTTCTACACTTAGGTCAGCTGGGGTATCCTTCCTGGTAAAAGTCAAAAATACAAAAAAATTAAAAAGTCCAAAAATCCAAAAATAGTAAAGAGAAATAATTTGTCCTATGGTGTAAACCACCCCTGCATGGCACCTCGGATATGTACGATTGGTGAAAACCTGGCAACAGGCGCCTTTTGTATAGGGCTGAATCATTATCTACCTCGCTTCCTAGTTATTCTATGACTTACCCACCGATTCCTCAATCCCCATATCCTCCCACCCGCTTGCATCACCTCGTCGCTTGGTATATTTTGGTTGAGCATTGGACGATCGCCATTCGCTATCCACAATCTTGAGCTTATTATCCTAATTTGAGCTTGTGTCACCTCATTGATGTGTTGTCTTCATCCGGGCTCACTCTTCGTGGTCATCTCCATCTAGGTCTCCTTGTGAACTACGTTGCCCCTGGGCTTGCACGTAGGCAAGGTTGATCTTTTGATCTGCCCCCGAGGCTTCTCTGTGTCTTCGTCCTCCATCTTTTGTCGTCATCACCCTCTTTCCGCTTTTATCATCATCCCCTCCTGAACTACGATACCTCCGCGCTTGCACGTAGGCAAGGCTAATCTTTGGATCGGCCCCCGAGGCATTTTGTCCTTCCTCATCTATCCACTTTTCGATCTTATTCATCCTTAGTCTTCTGTCGTGTCTGAACTACATTGCCCCTGCGCTTGCACGTAGGCAAGGTTGATCTTTTGATTTGCCCCTGGGGCTTGTGTTTGTCTTGGTCATCCATCATTTTCCATCAGTCCACTTTCCACTATTTTATCATGGTCTTTTCCTGAACTACGAGGGCTCTGCGCTTTCACGTAGGCAAGGTTGATATTTTCCTCAACCCTCGAGCCCCTAGGTCCTTAGGTTGTGTCTCGTCCTGTTGTTGTCGTGTTGTCAAGAATGCCCCTATCATCGCTGATTCTTCACAAACAAGGTCTCCTCGTATCAAGAAATTTTCCCAATGACAATCATCTTGTGTCATCTAGGTCACTTTAGCTTAGTATCCATCATCGGTCTTAACAGGATGCATCCTTCCTAACAGACCACATAAACCCCATCCATCCTTGGGATCTTATGGCAAAGGACGCTTGTAATTGATTACGATCTTTTGGTACTTTTGGATTTTATTTATCATTTGAGCTCCCTATAAACACTAGTCAAGATCGCCATGATCCTTCATATTGTGGTGTGTTTTGCCTAGTTAACATAGGGATATCTCTTGACTTTTGTTTTTGCTTGTTGGGATGCCTCACATGGTACCCACTGGGATTCTTTTCAGTTCCCGTGTTATGTGGGGGCATCTCTTTGTGCTTGTGGTTATTCCAATACCTAGCCCGACCAAAGTCATCGTGACTTTGGGGTACTGGGATATCCTTCTTGTTTGTCGTGTTTTTTTTATGCATTAGACATTAATCCGTCTTGGTTTACATACCCTGACACCCGATCTCTTATGCCATAGCAAAAATCAGTGCTCTAAAGGATGGAAAATTGCATTCATGCTACATTTCATCTCATTGCATATTCCCCCCTCATCCTATCTTACTCCTACATCTATGACTTGTGGTTTTGGTTGTGCAAACTCTCATTCACTCTTGCTAACTTTTCTTTTTGGGATCCTTACGGTCTTTGATAGGTACTGCACCTTACACACCCTCCACATATCACCTACCCATTAATACTTATGTCTACATTCATTAAATTCATTTATCCATTTACATTAAACTCATTTATCTATTTTACATCCATCCATTTATCCATTTTGCATACATTCATTAAATTCATTTATCCATTTTGCATCCATCCATTTATCCATTTTACATACATTCATTAAATTCATTTATCCATTTTACATCTATTCATTTATCCATTTTACATCCATCCATTTATCCATTTCGCATACATTCATTAAATTCATTTATCCATTTTATATCCATCCATTTATCCATTTTGCATACATTCATTAAATTCATTTTTCCATTTTACATCCATTCATTTATCCATTTTACATCCATCCATTTATCCATTTTGCACACATTCATTACGTTCATTTAACCAAATTACATCATTCACATTAAGTTTATCCATATTACATGCATACATCATTCATAGGCCCATATTACTTACATCATCATTAACCTTATCCATAATCACACATGCATAAGTAAAACATTCACATCATAAAACAACATCCATATCACCACGAACACATCATATACATATGCATAACATACATCAGCTATCATAGGAACATCAATAAAACATCATATGCATACCCTACATCACCAAAATATGTGGCATAATATCAATGGGGACCATCACATATCATCATCATAACAATACAATGTCCATACCCAAAATATAGTCACCACACACTTGCCTCCATATCATGCTCAAAATAAAGTGCATCTGAAAATATGCACTACACTACCATCTAGTACCTGTCAAAAGCACTTGTATCCTATCACCTGTCCTCTGCATGTCCCGAGCTGCCCACACCTGACCTTTGCGGAGACTCGGGTACTGGTTCCCTGTGTGTCAAAGTCCCCTGAGACTCACACCCTGGGATCCCAAACCAAGAAGGAGCCGACTGGAAATCACTGAACCCTCTAGTTCGTGTCCCTAACGACTGAGACAGTGCCAGCATCTTGGGTGTCTGCCTAACATACTGCGTTGTACACTACGTCGGATCTGGCACTGCCTGCTCGTACGCACACCTCCTGTACGCTGCCTCCTACATATAATCGTCTATTTGCCCAGCCTGGTACCGAGCGAAATTTCACTCATGCTTGTACCTATCCCGCTCTCTACTCATGGCTCGTCGCTCCTACTCCCATGCCTCCTGTGCCATTGTTAGTAATTGTATCTGCTCTGCGGCCCTCTCCCTCTCTGCCCGCATAGTCTCTAGCACTGCCTCATCACCCTGCCCTTGACATGCCTGCATTTGTGCTATATCTCTCTTGACATTCTCTGCCCGACCCAGTGCTGAGTCTCTCTGAAATTGCAAGATCTGGACCTGTCTCCATAAACTATCCCTCTCCCCCTGTAGTGCCTGCATCTGTACCTATAAACTATCCCTCTCCCCCTGTAGTGCCTGCATCTATACCTGTACATTGTCCCTCTCCCCCTGAAGATTCTGCACCTATCCCTGTACACTCTCTCTCTCCCGTTGCATCGTCTCTAGTCTAACCTCTGCAGCTTCGAGTCTCACCCTCATCTCCTCTACGGATGTCTCTGCCGAAGATACCCTCTCCTACGGTGCTATCCTCTCCTCCTGAAACCCTGCCACCTGAAGTCTCAAGGCCTCCATCTCCCCCCCTCCTGTTGACTCCGGCTGACCTCGCATCTGCACAACTGTCATCGCTGCCTCTAGCCTGTCTCGATCCCATGTCACTTGAGCCAGCTCCCCCCGTGCTCTCTCCATCCCTACTCGTGTCTCATCTCGCTCCCTCTCAACTACCTATATATCTATCGTCAGCTGGCCTACAACCCGATCAAACACTATCATTTATGTCTCCTTCACTCTCTCCACCTTTGCCTCTGCCCTCCTCAACTCCTCCTCTAGCATGGATATCCTTGCCTGGGCCCCTCTCAGTAACCCCACTGGATCATCAACTGTAGCTGCCGATACTATGGCTAAGGGCTCCATCACCTATACATCCAGGTCCATCGCCTCCCCCTCTCTCTCCTCCTGCACCGGCTCTGCCCGACACGCCACCTGAATCCTCCACGGCTATCCTCTCCTCCCCACTCTCATCAATCTCTGCGACTCCCCTCCAGACTGCCTCTCCCCCATCTCCTGATCAATTGGCTGGACTCTCCTCCATCGACTACTCTCAGGCCTCTCCATGGGTTGTCCTCTAACATCCATCACCCTCTCCCCCATATCCTGATCAACTGACTGGACTCTCCTCTGTTGACTACTCTCAGGCCTCTCCCCAGGCTATCCTCTAACATCCATCACCCTCTCCCCCATCTCCTGATCAATTGACTGGACTCTCCTCTATCAACTACTCTTAGGCCTCTCCCTAGGCTGTCCTCTGACCTCCATCACCCTCTCTACCTCCTCCTGCGGATCTATGGCTCTAGGACTCTCACCTCCTCCTGCTCCACTCTCACCTGCACCCGCCTCTGCCATACTCTCCCGCCAATCCCTAGCTGAATAGCCCTCCCCTCCACCACCTGAAGCATCTCCACCTCTGGCTCGCTCTCCAGTCTCACCACCTCTATCTCCTCACCTCCACCACTTACCCCTCCTACCTCCATCTCCTCTACCACAACTCTCCTCGCCCTCTTCGGTTGTTGACTCCTCTTGACTCTACCCCTTCTCGTCGGCTGATCTCCTATGACACCCTCCTCCGCACCACCACTCTCATGTCCAGCATCCTCACGTCCACCCTGCTCCGGCTCCTCCTCCTGTCCCTCCTCTTGCTCATCCTCTGGCACCCCTTTGCAGCTCCCATAGCTAGCACCTCTAGTGTCACCCTCTCCCATCAGTGGTTATGAAACCACCGATCATATCGCTATGTCACTCCAGCATCTTTTGGACCCTCCCACCTCCCTAGATAGGGCACCCCACCTGCCATCACCCAATCCTCCCTCACGCCCCTCGCTGACAATGCCGCCCCCAAGGTACCTCTCTGGTAAGCCGAAGAAACATAACCGATGCTCCTAGAATGTCCTGCATAAGTCCAAACTACTGTGCCACTCGGTCTGGTCGATGCATCTCCACTATATGCCCTAAGATCTCAATCAGGAAACATCTGCACATAAAGAATCCTCGCCGTCTCTCCTCCTCAGGCCTCCATCCTCTAAACCGTCGAAACATGTATGACTACCATATAATGTCCTCTCCCCGTAAATCATCGAACACCCTCCTCCACTGCTCCACCTCTCCCTACGTCTCATACCATAGGATGCAGCCCCTAGCTGCCCCGAACTGCCATGCCAATGGCTCTCTCTCATCAAAGTCTCCTCCCCTGATCGCTATGGGCCTCGTCACCACAATGTGCATCTATCCCCATACCTGCAGTAGTGTCTGGTGCATCAAGCTCTGCACCCCCCAATAGCAAATCACGTGCATGTCCCGATATAACTGGGCCAATACACATGGCCCCCAAGAGAACTGCCCATCTCTCCACTCGACAATATGTCGAATCACCCCTATGTACCATAGGCTACAGAAGCACCTACTCCGGTCTGGCACAAGAATCCTACTGATCAAACAACATAGAAATAGTGGTAATGCCAACACCCCTAGATATAGGCATCTGTCTACATCCAACCTCCCCCTCTCTATCGGCAGGTCATCTCGCCCAAATAACACCAGAATGGTCTCATCTAACTGCTCTCCTCTCAAATCCTCCTCGCACACTAACCGTCCCGTTATCGGCAACCTCAGGATCTGCCACACATCCTCCAGTGTCACGGTCATCTCTCTAGTCGGTAAATGAAATGTCGACGTGGCCGAGCTCCACCTTTTTATCAGGGCTGTCAACATCGCCCGATGAGCCCTCATCTCAAGAAACTGCGTTAAGTGCAATAACCCCGCTCGCTCCAAAACTGCATGATCCGCTCCGGTCATCGCTTCAATCGACGATGCCAACGCCTCCAGCCTCCACTTGTGAGTTCG